>CM040480.1:291765-302385 GCA_022758105.1 Pangasianodon gigas
TTTGGAAAATGACATGCCATTAATAAAAAAAATGTCAGTGAATTTTTTTGATGTATGTTTCACAAAGCCAGAATGTTAAGCTATTGAACAAAACCTTTTTTGTGTCATATCTGTGATTTGTTTGTTTGCTTTAAAGTAAAAAAGCTGGATGAATATCCTCTAAGTGTGGTGATTCCATAATTTTTGCCAGGGGTTGTATCAGTACTTATATTCTCTAGCGTTGCTGTAGATTTTTGTATAGGGTCTTTTTATTATGAACTGTGTTTTGTTCATTCATTCACCTTTGACGCACAAGGTTCATCTATTTGTTATAGAAGAAAAAGTGTGGTTTGTTTGCATTCCTTTCTGGTCAAACTTGCAGAACGAGAAGAACATATTTGCACAATAATTATGAGCTCCTCATTCATGTCAACAGCAATGTCTATAGACTTTTCAAATTCACTGTACACTGTATGGCTAAAAGTAGGTGTACACCTGACCATCACACGCATACAGTATGTGCTTGTTGAACATCTCATTTCAAAGCCGCGGGACATTAATATGGACTTGTTTTCCCCATTGCTGCTATAATAGCTCCACTCTTCTGGGACAGCTTTACACTAAATCAGTTGCAAGACATTAAGTATTGGTTGCCAGACATTACACAGCCATACATGATATCTGACAACACACCATAATATGGGTTGTCAGATATCATGTAGCGGTTGCCAGACATTAAGTAATGTTTTTCATATTAAGTAGATTGGATCACAGTCTGACCCCACAGAACTCAATCAGGTGACAGAATACTTAAGAGCCAACGTTCCTTCACACTCTAGATAATGTAAAAGGAAAACAAACAGAGAGAAAAAACTAGCACCCTGGTAAACAATCACACATGCACCTTAAAACAGACCACTCAAAAAATAGAATGTAAATGGCGTCAACCTAATTTGGTAATATTCCGAACAGCATGGAAGGAGAGCCTCCTGAGCTATAGGAAGTCTCCTAGCACTCCTAGATCAGCATACCTCTCCAGCTTAATATAAGAAGATAAAAAATATTCCTAGGTTCTTATTTAATACTGTATAAAAACATAACTAGGAAAAAGACCACCACAGAAACATGCACAACATCACTATGTAGTATTGATGACTTCATGAATTTTTCAGTGATAAAATTTAGATTATCAGGCAAAAAAATCTGATTATTAATTTAAAGCCAGACAATTTGATAACTAACCAAATTGTGGATGACAATGTAACTATATCAGATCAGTGATAAGAATACTCTACCCTAACCCTAACCCTACATAGGAATGACATTCATGAAATGTATCAGTCAGGATTTAGGCCTCATCATAGCACAGAGACAGCGCTGGTTAAAGTGGTAAATGACCTACTACTGGCCTCTGATCAGGGTTGTGTCTCCTTGCTGGTGCTGCTTGACCTTAGTGCAGCTTTTGATACCACTGATCATGCTATTCTCCTCCATAGACTAGAAAATGTTGTAGGCATTAAGGGAATGGCCCTCTCTTGCCTCAGGTCTTATTTGACTGATTGTTATCAGTTTGTAGCGATAAATGGTGACTTCTCTATGCATACTAAGATATTTACTAGAATATCTGGATATCTAAATTCCAGACAGGGCATTTTTATTATGAACTGTGCTTTGTTCATTCATTCACCTTTGACACACAGGTTCATCTCTTTGACAATAGAAGAAAAAGGGCGGTTTGTTTGCAGTGCTTTCTGGTCAAGCTTGCAGAACAAGAAGAACATGAGCTCCTCTTGTATGTCAACACCAATGCTTATAGACTTTTCATATACACTGTACACTGTATGGCTAAAAGTATGTGTACACCTGACCATGACACGCATACAAGCACGTATGAGCTTGTTGAACATCTCATTCCAAAACCATGATGTGACAAGGAGGAGGGAGTGGCCAGGCTATGAGGATGCATGCCTGGCACTAAATGGTCTAATTAGCGGGAGAGAGAGATAAGGACCAGGTGGAGATGCCAGAGAGAGAGAGAGAGAGAGAGAGAGAGAGATACAGACGCATGTTCTATGTTTGCCCTACTTTTGTGTTTTATGTTCTGTTTGAGTTCTGTTTATGATTAAACTTTATGTTTGAGTTCAGTTGGTTCCTGCCTCCTCCTTGCCCATCCTTGACATTTGTTACACATGGGCATTAATATGGAGTTGTTTTCTCCATTGCTGCTATAACAGCCTCCATTCTTCTGGGAAGGTTTTACACTGAATTTTGGAACATGGCTTTGGGAATTTGTGCCCATTTAGCTGCAAGAGCTTTACTGAGGTTGAGCACTGATGTCAGATGGGAAGGTCTGGCATGCAGTTGGTGTTCCAATTCATCCCAAAGGTGTTCAGTGGGGTTGAGGTCAAGGCTCTGGGCAGGACACTTGGTTCTCAGATATCAAATTTAGTTTTGGTTGCCAGACATTAAGTATCAGTTTTCAGACATTAAGTTTTGGCTGTCACCTGAATAACAAATGTTGCTTATATAGGGATGTTATAAGGCCTCCACCCACTAGAGGGAGCTGTAATGCAAGGTTCATCTGCAAACCAGTAAATGTGTTTCCTTTCTGAATTGCCAAGCTGAAGGAAATGGGCTTTCGCTGATAAGCACATGATTGTTTGGGACACTCAGATTGCTGTTAGACATAACATAAGTTATGTCAGACACTGAATATCGTATATCAGACATCAAGCTTTTTGTCAGATATTAAGTCAAGTCAAGTCAAGTGGAGTTTATTGTCATTTCAACCATATACAGCCAGTTAGTACAGAGTGAAACGAAACAACGTTCCGGGTGCTACATAAGACAAACACAGAACAACACAGAACTACAAGGGACTACATAAATGTATACATAAAGTGCACAAGCGGAGACAGCACAAGACAGTACAATGACTACTGGGATAGACAATGGGCACAGTAAGTCCCAGTGCAGCGCCGACCAGTACACAGTTCTATCAGAAAGTGAGTCCAGTGACAATAGAGCAAAGAGTAAAATATAAGTTGCTGAAATAGTGTAAACATAAGAAGTAGCAGCCTATGTACAGTATAATAAATATTTGTAGCAGCATAATGTAATGTGCAAAAAAATTGCAAAGAGGATGGAGGATGCACAGTTGTGTGTGTGTGTGTGTGTGTTTGTATGTCTGTGTGTATGTGTGTGTGTTCTTTCAGTCCAGTTTCTGAGTATTGAGGAGACTGATGGCTTGGGGGAAGAAACTGTTGCACAGTCTGGTCGTGAGGCCCGAATGCTTTGGTACCGTTTGCCAGACGGCAGGAGGGTGAAGAGTGTGTGAGAGGGGTGTGTGGGGTCGTCCACAATGCTGGTGGCTTTGCGGATGCAGCGCAAGGTGTAAGTGTCTGCGATATTAAGCTTTGATTGTCAGATATAAAGTAACCCGTTAACAGATATTCATTATGAAAGATCAGACAAGAAGCTTCGTCAGATATCAAGTATTGGATGTCAGTATAATAAGTAATAGCAAGTGTTATTACAATTGTTTGCTGTAGCCCTGAGGGGAAAATTTCTGCAGTTGTCTTCAACCTATCAGTGAGTCATATCTCTTCTCACACCAGATTTTTTGCATAGTCTCTCACATCCACACCTTTAAAGCATGCAAACTTTGTTTGTTCTCCTTCTTTGTTTGCTGGTTTTATGATGATTGATTCCCTGCATTAGACTCCAGACGATCAAGCTCGAGCACAGGTTTATTAGATTACAGGTTATTAGAGAGAAGATAGTCAGGTTTTTAGAGTATAGATTAGATTAGATTAGATATTAAAGAATACCACAGCGAATCATGAGTTGTCTTTAACTAGACACACAGATAAAAAAGAGCACGTTGTGTCATTTATTTTTGTTATGCTTATATAAACCTCTTGATGTAATTTTCACATAATCTGCTGCTCTTCGTGCTACATATATTCATACATATAGAAGGTGAAAATGCATTAAGTTTCACTGCAGAAATTATTGTATAGAATCATGTAATATTTTACTGATGTTTTTATTGCAATTATCTGTTCATACTGAATTTTAAAATTGATTGGTTATAAATGAGGACAATACTGAAGTTATTGCTGTTATTGTTGTAAGAAATTAATTATTGTTACTCAGAACAACATCTTAATATGTAGTTCATTTTACTCAATCTACTGTGTGCATGCAATATTAGAAAATGTACGTGATGAATTTGGAGAAGATTTTTGTATCAAGTGCTGTTATTGAGATGTGATTTATTGATGCTATAATGTGATATAATTATGCTACAAATAAATAATGTCTTAAATGTGTAATTGAGGATAAAATTAAATGCCAATGAAGATGTGTCCTAATTTAGCAACATTATAAAAAAGTTTCCAGTCAGTCTTAACATAAGGATAAGCTGCTATTTTAGAATTTTTCTTTCGTATATATAGATATTTAACACCTTTAGGATTTCAGAAATGTATCATGTGGTAATCAGCTGATCCTCCTTTGTGGCCTTGCAACCTCAATTAGCTAATATCTGAATATGTAAACTTGAGAGCAGAAATGTTCCAAGTGTGTGTGTGTGTGTGTGTATTTTCAAGTGCAAACATGCCAGGGAGTGACAGGGTAATGGTTTTATTTATTTTGAGATAATCCTTCTTTCTTTATATATTATTTAGTCGATGTAAGATAATCTATCCCTCTTTCCAGGCGTGTACACATTGGATATTTGCCAGACTTTGCTGTTTGCTTACATTGGGTTTGAGGATGTTTACCAGCATATGATTCCAAACCGGATCCGCATAACCATCACCTCTGTTTAGAGAATTCAGCCCAGATCCAGTGTGTGTTTGGTTCAGGAGTCTATATCCATCTGTTACGGATCTGCCCACGTTAGCGATGGGTGATTCACTTATTTTCTTTTCGATCCGATATCAAGTACTTTCAAGACCAGTATCGTTGATATCGACACTGATAATGATACTTCTATGAAATGTTTTTGTGTGTATGTGTGTGTGATTTTATAGTCCATAGTGTATTTTTGAAAGCCATCGTTATTAATATTAAATAAACTGCAATGGACTGGACTTTTCTTTTGTTACATTTATTAAAAAAATACCGAACATTATTAATCAAACAAACTTTTAACAGAATATAACACATCACACTAACCATATTCAAACTATTTATAACTGTCACACAATGTTACTACATTCCTTCCCCTTTATAGGTTTTTGTGAAGGAACAAGAGAATGTTGACATTTTTCCCCTTGAGCCTGTTTCTTCCGTGACTGACCAACTCTCCTGCTTTTGAGAAAATTCTCTCAGAAGGTACAGATGATGCAGTGATCTGCTGAGAGATGGGAAGGTTTGTTCATGATTTCTCCACCAAACTAATGGGTCATGGCTGTGGGGAATTTCAATCGTTAAACCAGTGCTTGCTGATTGACATAGATAGTTGTGCAGGCATATTTGTGGTATTGCCACAATGGCGTATTGTATTTTGAAAAATGTCACATGTAGCTTCATCATTGTTAAGTGGAGTGTAATATCTCCAGATGATGCCTCATCCATGCACTCGCCTCGCTCTTTAAACCTGCTCTGAGGGCACTCTGACTGAGTGAGCGAACGCTGACTTGTTTGCATGATGAGCAGAGGCACAGCAGAAGAAGAAATATTTCCTATTAAGGATAAATTAATATTAAAATCACTTGTTTAAAAAAATTCCAGGTAGGATCGATCCTCTCGACACAACACCAGTATCGAAAGTATTGATCATTTAGGATCGATCCGCCCATCCCTAGCCTGTGTTGTTTATGTTTAGGAGACAATCAGTATGCTCAATCATTCTGTACATAGGTACACGGAAAGTGAGCGTTTTTATCAGCCTGCTCATGCACTAATTGGCCTGCTCCTTCCACCCAAAAATATAGACCTGCATGAACTATGCATGGTTTATGCAAGATAATATCTGTTATAAGAATTAAAATGGCATTCTAAGTATTTGGAAGATTAAAAACTAATGTATGTTAAAATATGGCATTTATTAGCACTCATATGGAATTAAAGCTACAGGATCTGCCTTGGAGATGTTTAAGCAGAGGTTTAAGGTGTGGAGCTGGGCCAGTGCTTCTCTAACTGTCACTGATTCGGTGCCACATTTGGACCAGACGTGTAAATGTGTCATGGGTCTGTGCCTGATCTGGGCCAAATATAATAAAATTAAAGTTTGAGCTGGTCCAGCTCTGGCCTAAATTCACATCAGGTGTACAGAACGTATCTGTGCTGGTTTTGGCCCGTTGTGCAAAAATAAGCCGTCTGAATCTGTTTGATTTGTTACAGGGTAAAGGTAAACGTGTAAAGGTCTAGGCCAGCTCAGGGCCAGAGTAGTTTGCTATCAGGGCTGTACTTTATTTATATATTATTTGATGATTTAAGGTGTCACTCTCTCTAGGCGTTTGCACAATGTACATATGCCAGACTTTGCTGTTTGCTCATGTTGAGTTTGAGGATGTTTCACGCTTAAGAAAGTGTTGTTTTATCTCGTCTTCTCTTTCTATTATCTTACGAAAGGATCTGCTGCTCAGGTGATTTTACATTGTTGTTGTCGTTGTTGTTGTTGTTGTTGTTGTTGTTGTTGTGTGGTCTTCATTTCTCCATGCAGTATTTTGTAATTTGTTGACATCATCATATCATCAGTAAGATGCATCTTGGGCTTTCCCAGGTTTGTGGTTGTGCCATTCTCATCATAATAAATTCCTTCTGGTTTCAGCACTGGTATTATTTTATTCATTATTCTCCCCCTATTCCTTTGAGAAATGTATTTGCCTGTAATGTGTGTAACACCTGGTATGTCTCCTTCTACCTGGGCTGTAAGGTTTGCCCTGTGTCTTTATGTCACCTATCGTCAGTGAATAGATAAATAGCTAACGTTATCACTCATATGAATAAAATAGGCTGCTTAGTGGGCCAAGTGGGCATTGCCCAGTAAGCCCCTGGACATTAGTCTTCTTTTTGTGATTTTTTATTTTTTTTGGTGAACAAGAGAAATATGGAAGCCTGTCTGTCACACGTAACACATTTGTTTTCTCCAAATTCACACAAGCAGCTGTGACTTCCTAAACCCAGCAGGAATCATCCAGTCATGCTGGAGAGATTTATTTAAAAAAAAAAAACATTTTGTTTCAGGTAAGTAAAAAAAATGGGAGTGTTTTTCTAATATTATTTCCTTACATTTCCAAAAACTGAAATCTGTGCCATTAGGTACATGTATCTCTACACTAAGGTGTAGCATAGGTTTCCGAGTGTGTGGTTTGTGTGGAAGTGTGTCTGTGAGCTGCAGTACTCCTCTAACTCATATAGAGTGATTTATTAGCAAATATAGAGAACTAGATATTGACTGGGTCAACTTTTTCAACAAAGTCATTTATAGTGAAAGAATCAATTATCATTATGGTGGAACTTCACAGTACAAACAACTCACCAGTCAAGAAAGTAAAAAAATGTGTTAAAAATGTATTTTCAAAAAATCTGTCAGAAAACACCAGAGATACAGTTTGGTTCATTTCCGCAGGAAGACTCTCAGTTAGAGCCATTGTAAAATGGAGCTGCAGTGTTACTACTAAAGAACGTCCCGTACATAACTGTCACCAAGACGAAACAACAGAACACCTTCTAACAGAGTGTGAAAGATCAGTGGACATTTGGTCTAGAGTAAAAACATTAGGATTAAATATAGATATTACAGTGAGGACAGTTATGTATGTATAACATTTACAGGAATTATACTGGTTAGTTGTTTTACTGTTAACTGCAAGATTTGGAAATCTCGATGTAAAATGGTCATTAATCAGTGTACCATACCTGCTGATGCTGTATTTAAGCAAATTGTAAACCAGTTAAAAGACTCAAACCTGAAGACAGTAAAAATGAAAAAAAAAAAAAAATCTGAAAAGTGTTATGTATGTTAGATCATCCTTTTGTGTATGATTGTGTAAATACTGAAGCCCCATTTCGATGATTGTGATAATGTACAGTACTGTATTGCTGACATGTAACTACTGCTGACAATCTTTGTAATTGTATATGTATATTGTGAACCTTGGACTGATGCTTGGATGCACTACAGATGATTGTAATATAATCTGAAAATTTTTCAAGTGTACAGTAGTATTCCTCTAACATCCTGCTTCAGAGGCTCTCAGGGTGTCAGGAGCAGCACTAGATGGTAGCACTGAGACAGAAAAGAGCTCCTGAAGGACATTTATCCTTTTTAAAATAGTAGTAGTTTTATCATGGATAATCATGGTTACTATGATGGAGCAAAAAATGAAATAATTTTTTTATAAGCTTTGCATTCATCAATCATTTACAATTGATCTTTAAATTTGTGTGTTTGTTTGTACACATATGGACATCTGAGAGAGAGAGAGAGAGAGAGAGAGAGAGAGAGAGAGAGAGAGAGAGAGAGTCCTTTATTGATCCCCAAAGGGAAGTTTGGTTATCTAATCTAATAATGATAATAATGATAATAATGATAATAATAATAAGATCTAATTATCTCTTGTAATTGCTTCATATTTTCTCAGCTTCCCTCAAAGCTGTATCACACAGAGAAGTGAATGTATGGTGGATTAATTAGATTTTTCCTGATGTATGTGTATTTTTATATAATATGTATGAGTGGTGTTACAGTAGTGTTACCCAGCACTTTAACACAGTTTTCCTTTTAGTTTCAGTGAAATTGTACGGCACTCGCTGATAATATCAATAAACTGCCATTCAGTTGTTCACTCAGTTATGTGGGAATTATGAAGATCTTAAACCATTGTTGCATAATTTAACTCAAACTAAAAAAAGGAAATATTTTATTATTTTGGAGTATTAATATTGTTTTATGTGTGGGTCCCTGGAGTGGTGAGGCCTCAGCGCTCTCACCGCCGCGGCCCGGGATCAATTCCAGGCCAGGGAACCGACCCCAGCCACTGGGCTTGCACATGACAGTAGACTCCCAGTGCCGGTCCCAAGCCTGGATAAAATTGGGGAGGGTTGCGTCAGGAAGGGCATCCGGCGTAAAAACTGTGCCAAATCAAATATGTGGACCGATGATCTGCTCGTGGTGACCTCTAACGGGAGCAGCCGAAATAAGAACAGCATCGTTATTATTTTATGTGCATTTCCAGATCAACTTTTTTCAATTTCACATAGTCACACACCTTAAATGGAGGGTTAAAGCCTACTCTTAGAAAATAACCAAGTCCCTGAGGGCAGTGTGGATGATTATGAGTTCTAGCCTTCCCAACTGGTTTCATCTGGAACCTTGTGCGTAGGAAAACCTCTGTGTTGCAGGGTTCCATATTCCACATTGTTCCTCTAAAGAGACAAATCTAACCTTTCAAGGATTTTCTGCTGAATGAAACAGAAATCTCAACATCACAGTTTTCTACCAGCTAGAACCTCTTTACAACAACGGGGTCTGGTTTAATAACCGCTCCTTATACTGCATTAAAGGATGGGTTTGAGTATAAAGTTACAAACTCATTCAAAGATGCAGAAATGCAGACCAAAATTAATATCAAAAATGCAGGAGTGAAGGAATACAATCTATTATTAAAATAAATAAAAAAAACAATTATCAACACCTTTTGCCCAATCAGAATAAGGAACTGAACAGCATGGTTGTGTAATTTGTATTTATTACATAATTTATGATATCATCAAGAGTGAATTTTATAAAAGTACAAAAAAAAAATATATATTAACACAAGTACACACTGCGAGAATATATATGCAGTGCATCATCATCTTCATCATCATCATCATCATTACACTGCAGATTCATTTCAGTAAACATTGAAGCCTAATTTTCTCTCTTTCATTGTATGAATTTATGAGTTGAATAAATATAAAATGTGTTCTCATTCCCTTTTTACTCCTCAGACATCAGTTTGATCAGATTCTCCTTGTCGATCTTGAACAGCCTCCAGCCCTCCTCCAGTGAGAGATCATTGGCTCCACGTCGTTTATAAAACTCGATGGATGGTTTGTTCCACTCGGCCACGATGAAGTGCAAACTGCTGCAGCGAGACTTCACCGCCGTCTGGGAGAGAAACAAAAAACCACAAGAATACGTTACAGCGGTGATGTGTGGAGTGACTCCACGTCCCCACTGCAAGTCCATGTTTCCAAACAGTTTACAATCACTGATAATGTACTGTTGCATTATAGCAGCTGATAAACACGAGGCTAGATAGCTAGTGTGCACTCATGTACAGTACTGTGTAAAAGTCTTAGAAATGCTGTAGAGCAAAGACGCCTTCAACAATAATGAAATTAAATGTTTCTACATTAAAAAAATCCTATATAGAGCAGTAAACAATAATAAATGAAACAAAGTCAATATTTGGTGTGACGATCCTTCACTTTAAAATATAAAGCAGTATCTCAGGTGCAGTGTGTGCAGTTTTATAAGGAAATGAGCTGTAAGTGTTACTGAGCATCTTGCAGAAGCAGCCACAGTTCTTCTGGAGACTTTGACTGTCGACTCGCTTCTTATTTCTGCAGCGAAACCCAGCAGCCTTCATTATGTTTTTATCTGAAAAGTGTCTCTTATGGAATCTGCTGCTTTCT
>CM040480.1:312235-324293 GCA_022758105.1 Pangasianodon gigas
AACCCCAGCAGTGGATCGTGACTGTAGATTTGGGTTTTGCAGGATGAATTTAATAACAACATAACCTCAAACTAAATGAAGTGGAGAAGCTATCTGTGACGAGGAGGAGGGAGGGGCCAGGCTGAGAGGACGCACGCCTGGCACTGAGGCGTCTGATCAGTGGGAGAGAGGGATAGCTGAGCGGCTGGAGACGCCTGAGGGAGAGAGAGAGACGCACGCATGTTTTATGTTGGTGCTACGTTTGTGCTTTCTGTTATTTTTGAGTTCTGTTTATTATTAAAACTTTACGTTGAAGTTCAGTCGGTTTCCGCCGCCATGAAGTTTGCTGCACTATCACACTTGAATTACGCTACACGCTACTATCTGTTAGATTTTTAGAGTAACTCTGTAATCAGCAGTTGAGAGTCGACATCATACGGTCACCCAGCGTACAGTCTAGCAGCTCGCTCCGAGTGGTTTTAGACATAGCTTTGTTTCAGCAAAATTTCCAGCTGAACTACATCTCAAAAACCACACAGAAGACCTGAAACTAGCCCAAAGAAATGAGCGTTAGAAAATGGAGACACATTTTTCTTCTTTTTCTCAGCCTTCGAGTGGGAAACAAGTATTTCACACTCCTTTCTGATGTACAGACATTATCCACCCCACAATCCCCCTTTCCCAATCCCAGTCTTTACAATATATCTTACAATAGAAACAGTTCTGTACATCACACACTCACACACACACACACACACACACACTGTCTGCACTTACACTCTGCTTTTGTTTGTAGAAATTTATTAGATTTAATTCTGATTATTTTCTATAAAATGAGATCTTGGCAGCTGCAGAGTATTTATAAACTAGTCCAGTCCAGTAACGCTATAATAAACGGTTCTGTCTGCTGCTCCTTCCTCGAGCACGGGGCAGCGTGATTCCTGCCCCAGGGGGCCTCTAATTAGAGCTCATTGCAGTTCCCATGTTTGGCCAGTAGGTGCAAGAATAATCACTCTATGGAGCTGAACAGGGCAGTGAACACGCTGCACCACCATTACACAACATCCTGAACAGCAGCAAATGAACAGAAAAGTGGCTTTTATCTGGTAAATAGCAACTTAAAAAAATCATTGGTCATGTTGGTCAAGAGGTAATTAATATTTCAATGGAAATTAATGAATGAGGACTTTTTGAAGATGACCATTTGTTGGAGGAGTGATGTAGGTATATGGTGGAGCTCTGGATCTCCTGCCTCTGTGGATGAGCTGCATGTGGAACCACATTACTGAGTGTTTCTTTAACCAAACTAAGAACCTTCAGTCTTCAAATCTAAGAACCTCCTACCCTTAATATCTATATTTTGTCTAGAAATGTGGATATAGGGACATTTACAGGTTTACAGGTTAGTGACATTTACAGGTTTACAGGTTAGTGATATTTACAGGTTTACAGGTTAGGGACATTTACAGGTTTACAGGTTAGTGATATTTACAGGTTTACAGGTTAGTGACATTTACAGGTTTACAGGTTAGTGACATTTACAGGTTTACAGGTTAGTGACATTTACAGGTTTACAGGTTAGTGATATTTACAGGTTTACAGGTTCTCTACATTTCTTTGTGCAGATGGGTTATGAAAGGTGTACGCTTGAGGACACCACTCCAGTGGGAAGGTTTGGTACAGTTTAGTTTATTAACCTTTAGAAATTCTTAAAATGTTTCTAAGAGTGTAGATGATGATACAAACTCCAGGTGTTAGAGGAAGTGGATGAGAGAGCAATAGAAGCAGAAATGAAACATGAATGCAGTGCAGCAGCTTCCTCTGGTGGTTCAGGTGGGAAGTGCTGAAGATAATAAAGCTGCATTTGTCTATTTATCACCAAGGCATCTCTCTCTCTCTCTCTCTCTCTCTCTCTCTCTCAAGGGTTTCTCAAACTCTCTTGTTCCACAAGACACTGTTAATGTATATAGCTATGCTTCTGGATAACTTATTGCTGAAAACTTCTAGGAAAGTGTCATGCTGATGCATGTCTCAGTCTTTTCATTAAAACAGCACCATCATACAAGTTCAAGTTTCAAGTTTATTTGTTGTGTGCACAAAATGTCAGGAACAGTTGTACTTGGAACAGTTGTTCACATTTCCTGAATTATTGTGTTTTACTTACTTCCTGAATTATTACTTACACAGAAGTGTTACACAGAAGGGGGGGGCACTTTGGGTTTTTAAAAAAAATATTTTTTTAAAATATTTTTGTGACTTTCTGTTCCTTAAAACCTTTCTAGGGTTTGAAGGAGGAGTAATTCCTGCTTAGTGATGTTTCATTATGTTCCACAAAACATTCTGGAACTATAAAGACCACTTCTTTACTTTCCACTGAGAGTGCCTGAATGCATAAGGTTTAAAATAAAATAATTGGAGAGAGAAAAAGTGAAGCATATAATACAGTGTGTCCCAAAAGTCTCCATACACAGGGGGGAAATTAACACTTTTTTTGTCCTCCAAAATTTTTCATACTTACTGTATATTATATATATATTCTCAGATAGTCTTTAAGAACACGTTTGAGAAAAGAAGAAGGTATTGAAATCATTCTCATGGCTGGATCAGGAAGCTGTCTCAAGGTTGCGATGGACTTCCACCAACACAGTCCCCTGTGCATGGAGACTTCTGGGACACGCTGTAGATGCATTAATGAAACTCTGCACAGCTACGATTAAAGGATATGTTGATGGATGGGCATTAAATTGTGTGTGTTGTTTTTTAAATGAAACATGGTAATAATCAGAATGGGAAATCTATGTAGAACGTTACTGAGTATGCAGAGATGTTTAATGTGTGTGTTCTGTTCATATCATTTGATTGATAAACTGATGGTGATGTTTATTTTATTAAATTTTTAAAATCCTGTATTATGCTGATTCTGCTAGAAATAAACTATAAAATGTTATGTACAGTTAACTGGTGTTTTTACTGTGATTTTACCTTTTATTTGTTCATATTGAAAATATTTGAGAAAAGCTTGGTTATGGTTATGAATGTGGAAAATACTGAAGATTCTTTAAAGCCTGTTATTGTTGTTATTGCTGTGAGAAATAAATAATAGAAATGTGTCTCAGGACAGATTCTTAATGTGTAGTTAATTTTACTCAGTGGACTGTGTACGTACAGTACGAGAACATGATGATGATGGATTTGGAGAAGATTATCTGAAGTCCTGTTATTGAAATTTGGTTTATTAATGCTATAAATAAGTATGTTACAATCCGAACTTAAACTAAACCGAAATTAAAATGGTTTTCAGTCAGTTTTAACAAAAGGTTAAGCCTTGTGTATGTTTAGAATATGAGAGCCATTTTTCCTTCATATGTAGATATTTAACACATTAAATATTTTACAGAATTTCAGAAATGTGTTGTGTGTCTTGTGTTTTGTTTATTAATGGAAAGAAAGAGAAGATCATTTAGAAATCATTTGGAAAGTCTCCCAATATATCCAAGTTATAGAATATAATTCATAGTCTTCAGTTCAGGAAATTTGAAACTCTTTTATATAGTTTGTTTTCCAGCACCTTCAATTCTAAAGTAAATCTCAACATGGGATATATTATAAATATAAATGAAATATTTAAGGTTAAATTTTCACTTGTGGTATGAAACGTACAGTTTATATGCAGTGTTCTGTAAGTTTTGATTAAAACAGTGGTGCGGGCTTTAAACTGTGAAATGTCCCGAGTTACTTAAAGTTACTCAAATTTATCAAATTAGTTATTAGTCACTTAAATAAACTAAACTAATCTAAACTTTGGGTTCATCGATGTACACTGTGTATGAAAAGACTATTAATAATGTAAATGGTCTTTATTAATAAGTCATGATATTGATATTAATGAAATAGTTGAGCATTAACATCATGATAATGAAGTTAATAAGATGTTAATGCTTGACTATTATCATTAATAACTGTTTGTGTTTGACTCAGAGGCTGTTCATGTAAACACCTCACGTTAGTTACTTCATCCTGATGAAAACATTAGTTATTTCTTTTTTGTGGATCTTATAGTAAAGTGCAAACCTTCTAATGCAGAAGTGTGTGTTTATCAGGAGAGAAATACAATTTAAAGTTGATTTCAGTATAATAGTAACTGGAAGTTAGTATATAATACTAAACTAAGCTTTTCAGCCATCAATAAATGATTTAGAAATGCTTCAGTATATAACACACACCCATGCCAGCCAATCAGAAATGAGTAAATTCAGTATCCATGGTAACCTCCTGATCTGCTGATATAAAACTTATAAAAAAGATCATAAGCAACATTTTTGCTTCCTTATTTTCATTCTAGTTAAATATAGAAACTTTTACCATCAGATTTTTGTCTCCATCAGCATTTGAGCATGAAAGAGGATGTGAAAGTTCTTCTGGTGAATCTGATAAATATTTGGGGAATATGAGGAGCTTGTGTCAGTGCTGAAGGAGCAGCTCTGAGTCCTGCGTTACGAGAACACATCACTGTGCTGTAACCTCATCAGAAAGTCTGAATTTGTTTGTTTTTAATGTATAATTCTTTTTATAGCACGAGATAATGACTAATGAATTTCAGAGCATGGTGATGGAGGAATCAGAAGCATACACCAGGATGGATAAAAAACGTAAGTGGGAATTGAGCTAATGATAATCCTGCTTTATTATAAGATGAAAAGTCCAATATCTGAGAGAAAATAAATCAGAGTCTTAAAATACTTTCAGTTACAGCACACCTGCTGTTTTATCAGGTGTATCCGATAACAGTTTCATTTTTTCCTTCCTTCATGACACACTACTCTTACAAAACATTGCAGATTTAATTTATTGTATCTGCAGCAGTTTTTGTTCTTATTTTAGTGCTTGTAGCCAAATATTTTCCTTCACGGCTCTATTTTATTGAGCAATTTTTATTTTTATTTTTATTTTTTTACATAACATTTATTTTTTTTCTGTAAAGTACATGAATCTGTGTTTTTCAGCAGCTGATGGGAAGCTGAAACCCCTCCTGCTGCTGATGGCTGCTACACTCATCATCATGATTGTTATGGTTTTTGTCGTATGTGAGTATTTCTATTATTATATTTCCATTAATTTTAAAATGTTATTTTACAAAATAAACTGGGTTTTAGGTTTTTGATCAGATTCAATGACGCAATTTTTTTTAAATGTCATTTGTTTATTTGTAACCTAGTATAAATGTTAAAAAATTGATTAATTATTTAAAAAATGTACAGTGAACAACATATACAACATAAAGTATAACTTTTTATATAACTTTTGTGTCTTTTTACAAAAAAAATTTAATTACAAATTTGAAAATATTTTAACATTTTGAATGTTTATACAAACATTATTTATATTTATATATATTACATTATTTGCTGTGAGGTAAGGAAATTGGCTCAGTTGGATTCATGAGGTTTAATTCAAAACTTAATTCAATATCTGTCCATCCCTCCATCCATCTCTCTGTCTTTCTCCCTGTCTGTCTGCCCATCTATCTGTCTGTCTGTCTGTCTATCTATCTGTCTATCTATCTGTCTGTCTATCTGTCTGTCTGTCTGTCTGTCTGTCTGTCTGTCTATCTGTCTGTCTGTCTGACTGTCTGTCTGTCTGTCTATCTATCTATCTGTCTGTCTGTCTGTCTGTCTGTCTGACTGTCTGACTGTCCCAGTTTGTTACCAGCAGAGGAAATTTGCAGATTTGGAAAACTCCATGAGGAATCAGAATTGTTCTATAAAGTTTGAGATGAATGCAGGTGAGTCTCACACCTCTTTCTATTTCTATTTACTGTATTTACAGTGTGTAGGGTGTTTGGTGATTTGGAGCACAGCCCAACCTGATTATCATTTATACAGGAGTCACAATTCAACACACACATATTAACACGTGTACTGGTGACTGTGGATGATTCGTGTTTAAGTGTTTAAGTGTGTAAGTGTGTAAGTGTGTAAGTGTTTAAGTGTGTAAGTGTTTAAGTACAGGTTCTGTGGATGTATTGCAAGTTCTGAACTGGATAAAAACACGGCAGAACTGAAAAATTTGGTGTCGACTCTAAACCTGACTTTGAGCACTTCCATAACAAACAATCAACTCAATCTTTATGGGGAAATCATTATTATTATTATTATTATTATTATTATTATTATTTTATTTGAGGAATAAAAGTGAAAGAATATAAAATTACTAGTATAATTTATACATTCTTTAGAAGAATGTTTAACTCTTTATGGTGCACATGGTGTGCAGACTGGACTGGGTTTTATATAATATGAAATAATTACTTTTATTTTTCACCTTCATGTTGTATTTTACTTTTAGGAACCCAGACAAGGACATTATCTGATATTCAGACTTTGATCAATACTCTCAGCTCCTCACTCCGCTCGCTTTCAACCAACCTGGAGACCAAGCTGCAGGACATGGGTGAGTACTGTATATGGGTATGAGTTATTTAACCCCTGTGCTTCTTTATATAAATATTTCTACATTTTATTCTTTTTTTAAAGACTCTCAGAGGAACATGCTGTCAGACATAAACACTTCTGTTTCTAATCTCGCTACTTTTGTAAACTTTCTGTCCTCCAAACTCCAAAGGACAGGTGAGCAACTACCTCCTAATAATAATAATAATAATAATAATAATAATAATAATAAATGTTGTTACATTTTATCCTGGATTTCAAGTACAAGAGTGAATTTTTTCTTCTACTTTCTTAATTAAGGTCCATTATAAATTTGTGGGTTTTTTTTGTGTTCCTGCTCCTCAGATCAGCGAGTGATGAGGCTGCTGTCAGATCTGAGTGATTTAAGGACTGAACTGGAAAACAGCAATAAAACCAGTGAGACACAAACACAATAACATTAAAGGAGAAATTCAGCTGAAAGTGAAACTCCACAATGTAGTAGTCATTCAGGGGTTAATGATGGTGTGTGTGTGTGTGTGTGTGTGTGTGTGTGTGTGTGTGTGTTGTTCCCTCAGCTCCTCTCTGTAAGACTGGATGGATTCAGTTTGAGTCCAAGTGCTACTTTTTCTCCGAATACCTCAAGACCTGGGACGGAGCCCGGAATTACTGCAGGAATGAAAACGGCATGCTGGTTAAAGTGGAAACAGAGGAGGAAATGGTGAGAAACACACACACACACACACACACACGCACACACGCACATATGCACGTCCTTATTAATTTCAAATAATAAGGATGAAGTGTTGGAGAAAACACTCTCTCTCTCTCTCTCTCTCTCTCTCTCTCTCTCTGTAGAACTTTTTGACTCGTAATCGGAAAGACTACTGGGTGGGACTGACGGATGAAACCACAGGAGAGTGGAGATGGGATGATGGATCACCTTTTGTCAGGAATTCAGAGTGAGTTTATTTGTTTTTAAACAGAAATCTGTCTAAATGTCCTGTTTGATTTACTCTCAGTCAATCAGAACACATCCTACTGCTCTTGGCTAATCACAACACACCACGCTGTACTCAGCCAATCACAACACACCACGCTGTACTCAGCCAATCAGAACACACCACGCTGTACTCAGCCAATCAGAATACACTGTACTGCTCTGGTGCTGCTCTCAACCAATCATAAGTGTTCTAACACACTGTACTGCTCTTGTCCAATCACAACACATTGTATTGCTCTCAACTATTCAGAACACACCGCACTGCTCCCGACCAATCAGAACACACTGTAATGCTCTCGGCTAATCAGGACACACCACACTGCTCTTGGCCAATCAGGACACACCACACTGCTCCCGACCAATCAGAACACACCGCACTGCTCTTGGCCAATCAGAACACACTGTACTGCCCCCGGCCAATCAGAACACCCCACACTGCTCTTGGCCAATCAGGACACATGGTAATGCTCTAGGCCAATCAGAACACACTGTACTGCTCTAGGCCAATCAGAACACACTGTACTGCTCTCAGCTAATCAGAACACACTGTACTGCTCTCAGCTAAGTGAACAGTGATGGCGTTTTATTGGAGAATATCTTTAGTGTGTATTTAGTGTGTAACACTTTTGTGGGTGTTTTGTGTAGAAGAGATTCTGATGATTTTTTTTTTTTTAGTTGGTGGGAGGAAGGTCAGCCGGACAACTGGGACGGTCATGGTTTGGGAGGAGGAGAGGACTGTGCACACCTGACAGTAGATAGGAATCTAAACGACAATCACTGCTCTATACAAATGCGATACATCTGCCAGATATAAATGAAGACCTTTTGTTCTGGTTGGCTTAAAATAAAAATGTATTTAAAATTATAATTCCATTATTATTATTATTATTATTATTATTATTATTATTATTATTATTATTTTTAATCACCTTTATATGTTAATGTCTCTACTCAGAATGTAACAAAATAAAATACAACATGATTAAAGACATATTTCTGTTCCAGATGTGCATGTTTGAGCTGTTTAATAAAATAAAAGTGTTGTTTGTGTTAAAGTTTAGCAGTGATGTTGGTGTTAATGTTAATAGAATCTCATTTCCTCCAGAAATCTGCTCCTGATTTACTGAGAACATGAATAAAGAGAGGATTTTACGTATTCTGGGGTATAAAGTCAAATAAACACCCCACTTTACCACAGTGATATTATGTCATGTATTACTGTAACCCTGTTATCTGAACATCAGTTAATCATGTAGGGCCCGAATGAGCTCGAGACGGAGGTCCATGTGGGCAGCCCAGCTGGGGCCCCAAACTTTTGTCGAGCTGTGCAATTTGTGTATTCAGCACCTGTAACAGTGTAGTTTACAGTGTAGTTTAGACCTGTAACAGTGTAGTTTACAGTGTAGTTTAGACCTGTAACAGTGTAGTTTACAGTGTAGTTAGACCTGTAACAGTGTAGTTTACAGTGTAGTTAGACCTGTAACAGTGTAGTTTACAGTGTAGTTAGACCTGTAACAGTGTAGTTTACAGTGTAGTTTAGACCTGTAACAGTGTAGTGTAGATCTAAAGTTAATAATGATTTACTTAATGAAGAGATTATTAGTGCTTGTATCTTTACTGAAGTTGTATCTATACCTGTATCTGTACTGAATTCATGAAAGTTTTCTTTCATATAAATCTGTTCTGTGTTGTAATTCTACCACATCACCATGGCAGGTTTCAGTTTCCAGTACTACACATATGTAATATAACTTTTATTATTTGATGTTTATTTGATTTCAGTAGAACAATGTTGCTCAGTGAGCGCTTTGTCAGAGTTAAGTAAATCTGGAGTAACACCAGAAGGTGGCAGTGTACTCTCTTTATTTGCATTAGGATTGTATACACTTTGGATTGTATTTCTCAAATTCATGATTTCTTCTGGGCCTACCTGGAAAATTACTACATTTTTAAAATTTGTGTAGCGCTTTTAACAATGGACATTGTCACATAGCAGCTTTGTAGAAATCTGGTTATAAAATTTTTATTTATCCTTATTGAGCAAGCAACAGTGGCAAGGAAAAACTCTTTGAGATGACAAGAAGAAACCTTAGAGAGTTAAAGAATTATTTTAGGGAACCATCCTCATCTGGGTGACACCAGATAATGTCTCTTCTACACTCACTGAGCACTTTATTAGGAACACCTGTACACCTACTCATTCATGCAGTTATCTAATCAGCCAATTGTTCGGCAGCAGTGCAATGCATAAAGTCATGCAGATTCGGGCCAGCCGCCTCGGGTAATGTTCACATCAACCATCAGAATGGGGAAAAATGTGATCTCAGTGACTTTGACCATGGCGTGATTGTTGGTGCCAGATGGGCTGGTTTGAGTATTTCTATAACTGCTGATCTCCTGGGATTTTCAGTGAGCGGCAGTTCTGCAGATGAAAACGCCTTGCTGATGAGGGAAGTTAACAGAGAACAGCCAGACTGGTTCGAGCTGACAGAAAGCCTACAGTAACTCAGATAACCACTCTGTACAATTGTGATGAGCAAAAAAGCATCTCAGAATGCACAACATGTCGAACCTTGAGGCGGATGGGCTACAACAGCAGAAGACCATGTCGGGTTCCACTAATGTCAGCCGAGACCTGAAAGCTGAGGCTGCACTGGGCACAGGCTCACCACAACTGGACAGATGAAGACTGGATAAACGTAGCCTGGCCTGATGAATCTCGATTTCTGCTGAGGCACACCGATGGTAGGGTTTCGCTCAGGTCCTGAGGCGGGAGACCATTCAGTGCTTTGTAAGTCAGTAGTGTATTTTATAATTAATGTGAAATTTGATTGGAAGCCAATGCAGTGTGGATAAGATAGGGGTGATGTGGTCATATCTTCTGGTTCTAGTAAGGACTCTCGCTGCTGCATTCTGGACTAACTGGAGCTTGTTTATGCTCCTACTGGAACATCCAGACAGTAAGGCATTACAATAATCCAACCTAGAGGTAACAAAAGCATGAACTAATTTTTCTGCTTCGTGTAGTGACAATATATTTCTTATTTTAGCAATATTTCTGAGATGAAAGAAAGCGATCCTAGTGATATTATCTACATGAGCTTCAAAAGAAAGACTAGAGTCGATAATCACACCAAGGTCTTTTACTGCTGCAGATGATGAAACAGAAAGGCCATCCAGAGTTATTATGTAATCAGAAAGCTTACTTTTAACTGCATGTGGTCCTAGTACAAGTACTTCTGTCTTGTCAGAATTAAGTAAGAGAAAGTTAATAAGCATCCAGTCTCTAATGTCTTTTACACATTCCTCAACTTTATTAAGCTGGTGTCTGTCATCTGGCTTTGCTGAAACATACAACTGTGTGTCATCAGCGTAACAGTGGAAGCTAATACCATGTTTATGAATAATTTTGCCCAGAGGTAGCATATATAAAGAAAAGAGCAGTGGGCCTAAAACAGAGCCTTGAGGGACACCAAACTTTACCTTAGTATGAGGAGAGAAGTCACCATTTACGTTTACAAACGATCAGTCAAATAAGACCTGAGCCAGGAGAGGGCTGTTCCCTTAATGCCTACTACATTTTCTAGTATATGGAGGAGAATAGCATGATCAATGGTATCAAAAGCTGCACTAAGGTCAAGCAGCACAAGCAAGGAGACACAACCCTGATCAGAGGCCAGTAGTAGGTCATTTACCACTTTAACCAGCGCTGTCTCTGTGCTATGATGAGGCCTAAATCCTGACTGATACATTTCATAAATGTTATTCCTATGTAAGTATGAGCATAACTGCTGTGCTACAACCTTTTCTAGGACCTTGGAGATAAAGGGGAGGTTTGATATTGGTCTATAGTTAGACAGCTGACAGGGATCGAGGTCAGGTTTTTTTAATCAGGGGTTTGATAACTGCTAGTTTAAAGTATTTAGGCACATAGCCATTGCTGAGGGAAGAACTGATTTTTGAACTATTTTTAGAAGAGGTTTAAATGCTTCTGATAGTATCTATTTGAAGAAATGTGTAGGTAATCTAGTACACGAAAAAATTTTGATTAGATACATCGTCTCTCTTTCTCACACACACACATTTTAACACTATGGACATATTATTACAGACCTGATTTATATAATATGATCATTTATAATATTTTCCATGAAGTAACTTTCTCTGTTCACTGCACACTCAATGCTGCAGCACCTATGAGTCAGGGAGAGATCTTGTTTCTAAGACATAACAGTTACTGCTTTAGAAACATTTGTAATCAAACACAACTTAAACACCTGAATTGTTGTGTTTTACTCCTAGTCACCATTTATTTTGTACTTCACATACAGTAGATGAATATATCAACATGTATAAAATGTATACAAAATTGTATTAGACAGGTATATATATATATATATATATATATATATATATATGTTTGTGTGTGTGTGTGTGTGTGTGTGTGTGTATATATATATAAGATTTTTCAGGTAGTGTACATAAAAATATTATTTAATATCTTCATTGTAAATATACATTGCATTATTATTTAAAATGCAGTATTAAATGCAGTAGTAGTAGACAAAGGATTCAATCATTATCATAACTTAGAATCAGTGATTTGTGGAAAAACAAATGTTTCACTATCATGTTGTAACAAACTAAA
>CM040480.1:349875-363324 GCA_022758105.1 Pangasianodon gigas
CACACACACACACACACTCTCTCTCTCTCACGCACACACACACACACACACACACTCTCTCTCTCTCACGCACACACACACACACACTCTCTCTCTCACGCACACACACACCCACACACTCTCTCTCACGCACACACACACACGTGTACACACGCGTACACACGCGTACACACCATATCACACACTCCTAACAGTAAATGTCCTGCTAGTGTAGATTTTGATCGTATACAGCGAGGGAGAAGTTCAGCGTTAGGCACTGAACACTACAGCAACACTAACAGGACAAACACTAAACTATACACTGCACCTGTAGGGGGCGCTGGAGTGCTGTGTGTGATCAGCTGACACATGAAGGAGAATTAAAGAGCAGATGTTAATGCAGGCTGTGTGTGTGTGTGTGTGTGTGTGTGTGAGAGAGAGACACTAATGTAAAATGATTGTAAATAACGTGTTTATTTTAAATAAATAATAATTACAGGGTCCGATTCTGATGGAGCTCCAGACCTACCGTTACCATGGACACAGCATGAGTGACCCCGGCGTCAGGTGTGTGTGTGTGTGTGTGTGTGTGTGTGTGTGTGTGTGTAAGTTCTAGAACCTCTCAGAGGGCCACTCTGACCTTTTGACCCCGCTGTGTCTCTGTAGTTACCGTACGCGTGAGGAGATCCAGGAGGTGCGCAGTAAGAGTGACCCCATCTCCATGCTGAAGGACCGCATGATCAATAACAGCATGGCCAGTGTGGAGGAGCTCAAGGTCTCACACACACACACATATATACACACACATATATACACACACACACACACACCATACACACTCCATACACACACTATATACACACACACACACCATACACACACTATACACACACACACACACCATACACACTCCATACACACACTATATACACACACTATACACACACTATAAACACACACACACACCATACACACACTATACACACACTATACACACACACACACCATACACACTCCATACACACACTATATACACACACTATACACACACTATACACACTCCATACACACACTATATACACACACACACCATACACACACCATACACACACCATACACACTCCATACACACACTATATACACACACCATACACACACTATACACACACACTATACACACACACACACATTCACACACTATATACACACTATACACACACTATACACACACTATAAACACACACACACCATACACACACTATACACACACACAATACACACACACACACATACACACACTATATACACACTATATACACACACACACACCATACACACACTATACACACACACACACACACCATACACATGTATATACACACACACACACACATACACACACTATATACACACTATATACACACACACAATACACACACACAATACACATAAATACACAATACACACACACCATACACACACACACAGTGCTCATAAATACACAATACACACACTATATACACACACACACACACACAATACACATAAATACACAATACACACACACACACCATACACACACTATATACACGCACATAAATACACGTAAATACACAATACACACACAAAGACACACAAGCACACACACACAGAAATACACAATACACACACTATACACAAAACACAACACAATACATGAACACTATACACAATACATGCAATATGCATGCACACCGTATACATACAGTGTACTGTCACATACACACACACACACACACACTATACACAATGCACATAAATACACAATACACACACACACTACACATAAATACACAAAACCCACAATACAAATAAATAAACAAAACACAGTACACACAAATAAATACACAATACATGCAATAAGAGTGCACACTATATACATACAGTGTACTCTCACACACACACACACACACACACACACAGATTGTTTACTGATCCTGTTAAACAGAATAGAGACAGACAGACAGATGGACCAGTGAATGGCAGAAAGGCAGATTTGCAGATGGACCATCAGATGGGCAGATAGATACACAGTGTGTGTGTGTGTGTGTGTGTGTGTGTGTTTGTGTGTGTTTGTGTGTGCGTGTGTGTGTTTGTGTGTGTTTGTGTGTGTGCTGTAATAAACCCGTCACTGTTCCCTGTAGGAAATCGATGTAGAAGTGAGGAAGGAGATTGAGGACGCAGCCCAGTTCGCCACCACAGACCCCGAGCCTCCGCTGGATGATTTGTGTAATCACATCTTCTCCAACAATCCTCCGATTGACGTGCGCGGCACTAACCCCTGGGCCAAGCTCAAATCCATCAGCTAAACACACTCAACACCACTAAACACTTTTTTAATCCACACACGGTTTTATCAATTTATCCATCTCTAAAGTAAAAGCGGAAAAAACATCACTAATACTGAATACAGCTAGCGTGTGAGTGCACGTGATGCACGTGATTAGCTGAAATATTATTATTATCATCATCATTGGAGATAAAAACACACGTGATGTCGATTAAAGACGTATTTATTAATTCTGTCTGAGATTCTCTTTTTGTTGCTTTGTTTCCTTCATTCAGTCAGCATTAAATATAAAAACAGCAACGTGGAAAAGACAGGAAGTTGTTAATAAAGTCAAAATAGTGTGTAAGAGCAGAACGTCTCTGCAACACACACACACACACACACACACACACACAGTTAATTAGTGTGAATATAACCCAGTGTGTGTGATTTATTATTTCTAAGAGTTTTAAGTTCAATGCCAACAAATTTGTGTCTAACAGAGAAACTAATTTACAGCAGAGTGAAGACGCACAGGATTGTGGGAAATGTTTCGGAGTCGATCTTGTTACCTCTGTGTGTGTGTGTGTGTGTGTGTGTGTGTGTGTGTGTTTCTGTTTCAGCGTCTGTTACTGTTTCAGAACGAGAGTTTGTTCTTATTTCTTATTTTGTTTATAACAATAAGAACAGGATGTGTAAGTGAGAAAAGCTTATACACACCAGCTGTATCATCTCGCTCGCTCTGTTTCAGTGCACGGCCATTAAAGTGAAATGGGGTCAAAGGTCACGCTGTCTCATATGGTCTTTGTCATCATTAATAATAATAATAATAATAATAATGCAGGTATGTGGTACACTGATTACATACAACATCATATTACACACACACAGCATCACAGTGCCAAACCTAGAGAGGTGTGACATTACAGGAAGTGATCAGAGACAGGAAGTGGACATGTTAGGGTCAGTGAAGTGTCACAGTGCAGCAACTTCTCTTATGTTAAAATAAAATATTTAATTTCTGCACATCTTCATCATCTTCATCATCATCATCATCAGGGCTGTGTTCCAAATCTCCCTGCTGTTTCTAACATTCTTCCCTTCACTCACTCAGGATTTAGTCTAAAAACAACAACAGAGTGAAAAACAGAAAATCATCAGTGAAATAGAGCAGAACGTCTCGGCCTGTCTGTTAGTGTATAAACACACACACACTCACACACACACACACACACACACACACATACACACTGCAGAAGTGTGAAGAAGACAGTGTGTGAATGTGATTGTGTGTGTTGTGTGATTATCAGTACAAAACTGCCACATCACACTGTGTACACAGAATCATGCACATATTTACAGATTTTATATTCACGTATACCTTTATTACCCTGCAGGAAAAGCTGTTCAACACACACACACACTCACACACACACACACACACACACACACACACTGAGTCACATGATCGTGCAGACGGGCTTCAGTGTGTTTCTCTCACTTCCTGTTTTACAGAGTTAACCTTAATGTTGTGAACATGAAGCTATTCCGTCTTCTCGCTACTCACCTCGTCGGTTTCTCTCAGTCTGGAGCAGAAGACTACGGCTCGTGGAGATGTTATAGGAATGCCATGAGAGTAGTGCATTAAAAATATTCCCTGAGAAACATACACTCACCGTCCACTTTATTAGGAACACCTGTACACCTGCTCATTTATACAGTTATCCAATCAGCCAATCATGTGGGAGCAGCATAATGCATAAAATCCTGCAGATGCAGGTCAAGAGCTTCAGTTAATGTTCACATCAAATATCAGAATGAAGAAAAAGTGTGATCTCTGTGACTTTAACCGTGGCATGGATGTTGGTACCAGATGGCTGGTTTGAGTTTTTCAGAAACTGCTGATCTCCTGAGATTTTCACACACAACAGTCTCTAGAGTTTATACAGAATGGTGTGAAAAACAGAAAACATCCTGTGAGCGGAGGGTCTGCAGGCTGAAACACCTTGTTGATGAGAGATCAGAGGAGAATGAGCAGACTGCTCTGAGCTGACAGGAAGGATATAGTAACTCATATAAGCACTCTTTACAACCGTGGTGAGCAGAAAAGCATCTCAGCGTGCACATAACATCAAAGCTTGAGGTGGATGAGCTACAACAGCAGAAGACCACATCAGGTTCCTCTCCTGTCAGCCAAGAACAGGAATCTGAGGCTCTCATGGGCACAGACTCACTGAAACTGGACAGCTGAAGACTATTTTTATTTTTCTAATCTTCACGTTTGGGTGAGTCTGTGCTCATGATAGCGTGATAGTGTGTGTGTTAACTGGGGAAGTGTGTGGTACAAATTAGTGCTTATTATCTTATTCTTAATATCAAGAACCTGTCAGGAGTTTAACATTTAGTTTCTTAGTACTTGGTACACACTCAGAAAAACGGTTCTTCAACGGTTCTTTTGATAAAGAAAGTGTTATTAGTGTTCTAACAGGTTTTCTACCTGGAACCCTTTCTGATAAACGCTGTATCTTTAGCCCTTTAACCCTTTCACGCATAGCGTTCATGCTTCTGAACTTTCTACACAAAATCCCAAATTAAATTAAATAAAATTACATTTTAAAAGATGAAACTTTTTCTATTTTTCTGCCGGACTCCAGTAAACATCTTAGCTTTTTAAAAGATATTGTTTTGAAAGATATTTTTTACTGACGAAATCAGTTGCATCATACGACAGTCCTGATCTGCATTAACATACACAAGAATATTGCTATTCAAAAATTATATTTTCTATATTTTTTCATTATCTTCATTAAATATTTTAGACACAGAGGTTAACATTTTTGTTTATAAGCACATGGAAAATTTTTATTTGTTTAATTCAGGTGTAATATTTTTGGTATTCTTACACACAGGCGTTTCAGTAAACCTGCAGTTTAAAGCATAAAGCTCACAGGGGAATGTTTATGTTTTACAGTTTTTAAAAGCTGCTTACACACTAAAAATGCAGTGAAACCAGTAACTCATTTACCTAAACTTCAGACCACGTCTACAACACCGCAAGCAAGTTATCTGCTTTACACTCCGCTTGCACCTGTAATTCAACTGTGTGTTTTATACATGTGAGTGTGTGTGTGTGTGTGTGTGTAAGAGTGTATATGTGTGTGTAGTGTGTGTGTGTGAGAGTGTATATGTGTGTGTAGTGTGTGTGTATAAGAGTGTATGTGTGTGTAGTGTGTGTAAGAGTGTATATGTGTGTGTGTGTATTGTGTTGTGTGTGTGTGTGTGTGGTGTGTGTAAGAGTGTATATGTGTGTGTAAGGTTATGTGTGTGTGTTGTGTGTATGTGTGTGTAAGGTTGTGTGTGTTGTGTTGCGTGTGTGTGTGTGTTGTTGAGTGTTATAAAGGTAATAATAATATAGGAACATGTCTCTTTTATCAGCAGAGCGCTGTAATATCTGCTGCTGTTTTTCTGACCAATAGGAAGTCAGATCCCCGCTCCTGAGTGACGTCTGCGTCACGTGGCTGCGCGGCTCGCGCTGACACACAGGTGAGGGAGGGGGCGCCATTTTTCACTGAAACCGGAAGTGAGTGATTGCGGCGTTAGAAAGCGTTTGGCTGTGAAAAGTTTTTGCACTTTTGAGGAATTTCAGTGATCCGGAAGTGATTTGTGTGAACAGCGCGCAGGTAGAGTGTGTAGTGAAGAGTAAATAACGCTGTCGGAGCGACCGCAGGTGCTGACTGAAGCTCACACTGTCCGTGTTTAAGGGTTTAATCCGCGTAAAGTTCGTGTGTGTGTGTGTGTGTGTGAGAGAGTGTGTGTGTGTGTGTGTGTGTGTGAGAGTGTGTGAGAGTGTGTGTGTGTGAAGATGCCGCTCGCGCAGTTCGCGGATCCGTGGCAGAAACCTCAGCTCAGAGCTCCGGAGAATGAGGTGATTGTAAGTTGCATTTTTCAAACGTTTCTGTATTCTTCATGCTGCAGGAGTGTGTGTGTGTGTGTGTGTGTGTGTTGCTTCCTGGACTTGTCTGTACAGCTCCTCTTCACTCTGTAACTCACTGCACAAAGTTCTCAAAGTTTATAAACAACCGCGCGTGACCTGGTATTATTATTATTATTATTATTATTATTATTATTATTATTAATAATACTGTCTTTCACCTTAAACACCACAGGAACTCACCCTCTCCATCACTTTAACTCTTTATTCTTCACTTTAACTCTTTTCTTCTTCATCACTTTTAACTTTTTCTTCTTCAGTTTTAACTCTTTCTCCATCAACTTTTTTTGTATCTCTTTAACTCTTTATTCTTCACTTTTTCTCCTGACTGTCACACAGTTAGACCCTGAATGTGATCTGAGTTTATTCTCGAATTCCTCAGTAACACTTTAAATCTTCCTGAGTTTCTGTTAGTCTTTATTACTGTGTTTATAAACCTGTTATAACCTGTTATAACCTGTTATAACCTGTATTAAATCATAACCGTGCGCTTGTTGTCTTTCCTCCGACAGCTGGTGAGTTTTTACTCTAAATGAATCGACGTGATTTTATTTACGTCACTTTATTCACCTTCACTGATGTAAATATGTTTAATAAATCGTTTCCGCTCACTGACCCGCGGCTGTGTCCTGAATCCCTCGTTACACACAGTAGTGCACTATGCAGTGAGCAAAGCCTGTATTATTGCACTCCCTGAGTAGTGAACTCCTCTGGAAAGCCTTTTCTCATAATTTGTTTTTCTTACAAACGTAGATCGGTTACAACAAAATACACACTTGCAAATGTTAGACTGATTTTGATCTCTCTACAGCTCACACTGAATTCCAGACATGCTGAGGGACGTGAGGTGTGTGCGTGTGTGTGCGTGTGTGTGTGTGTGTGTGTGTGTGTGTGAGAGAGAATTCTTTACAATAACGTGTCCCGTCTTGTGTGTGTTTAACAGGACGACACGATGGGGGAGGAGGACGCGCTGCTGACTGTAAGTGTGTGTGTGTGTGTGTATGTGTATGTGTGTGTGTGTGTGTGTGTGTGTGATTGTAATATTTTAAACTTGTTAAACTGTATTAAATATTTATGCAAAAACACAAAACCTGAAACATCTGCACAAATAAAAAAAGAAAAAAAAAAGCCTTCAAAAGCAAAAAATCCTCAGAGTGGGCGGAGTCAGTACAGCTGCAGCACTGCCCTGCTTGATGCTGATTGGTTCATTAGAATGTCAGTCAGAATGTCAGTTCTAAGCCCCTCCTCTGTATCTGATGAAGAATTTATTTCCATTTAATTTTCTCCTAAATTTTAAAAAAAGATTAATGACGCGGCTCCTCGTCTCCTCTCTCACTTCTGTAACACACACACACACACACACACCTTCTCACACACACTCACACATACACATACTCACACATATATACATATACACACACCTTCACACACACACACACACACTCATACACACACACTTCCACTTCTCACACACACTCCAGCACACATTCACTCTGAGAATTCTGGTCCCGTTTGTGTGTGTGTGAGAAGTGGAAATGGGCGTCTGTGTATTTGTGTGTGTGAAGTGGAAGTATGTGTGTGTGTGTGTGAAGTGGAAGTGTGTGTGTGTGTGTGTGTGTGTGTGTATACAGGGGAAGTGGAGGAGATTTCCTTATTTAGTATCAGTCCTTGTGATTTCTGTGCACTCTGTGAAAATATCTGTAGTGTTGATCTCGCGCACGCACACACACACACACATGTGCATGCACACACACGCACACACACACACACACACACAGGTGCACGCACACACACACACACACACACACACACACACACACACAGACACAGTGGACAGTCCCACCTTCTCAAACCATCTCTGAGGATTTTACACAAATATTTATTACAAAACTGTCAGTGTGTTTCCTCTTTCTGTCTCAGTGCTGACGATGTAAAACAGTCCTGTGTGTGTGTGTGTGTGTGTGTGTGAGAACCTGAAAGCATGATTCAACACACACACACACACACACACACTTCCTTTTCCTGTGGTGTCTACCTCAAACCTCATCCTCTTCCTGAGGTCATGTGACTCAACGAAAAGTGTTTTAGGTTCTGTTTAATTATCAGAATTAAATCCTGCAATAATAATAATAATAATAATAATAATAATAATAATAAAAATAGTTTTATAATTGTAATAGATTATATTCCTGTGAGGAAGTGCATGTCTGCATCTTCATTATTCATTTGTTTGTTTGTTTGTTTGTGAATTAAAAGGTTCATGTTTCTTTTGTCTTCGTCCTAATCCTATCTGCAGCACTTTCACTTGTCCCCTTGATGAAGTGCCCTTGACTGTGTTGAGGGTGTGTTAGTGTATCAGCTTGAGTGAAGTGTGTTAGCTGAGGATAGGCGTAGACTTCAGGAATTTACCCAGAAGGCATTGCTGCAGTCTGACGCTGTGTCTAGTATAAAAACGACAAATGAAGCTGTTTATAATCAGGAGCGATAATAATGTTCACTTTTATTACAGACTGCATATGATATTAGAGAGTGTGTGTGTGTGTGTGTGTGTAAGAGATCTTGCGGTAAATCAGGTCAAAGGGCAGAGGCGTGTTTAGTCTTGTCTCACACTCGCACAGGATTCCCCACACACACACACACACACACTACAGTGCCTTGCAAAAGTATTCACCCCCTTACAAGTAATCCGATTTGTCTGGATTAAAAATAACACACACATTGTTCCAGGTAATTTTATTGCAAATAAATCTGCTCTTAAAGTACATTTTAAAGTCAAAATCCATTAATTATCAGCAGATCTTTAAAAAAAAAAAAAAGTGAAGAATGCTGCTTGCGTAAGTATTCACCCCCTTCAGTCGAGTGCGTGGTAGAAGCAGGTTCTGCTGCAGTAACAGCTGTAAGTGTGATGAGGTCGGTGAAGTTGCTTCCAGCTCTGCACACTGTTTAAGATTTTCACTTGTTCTTCCTGCCAGATTTGCTCCTCCAGCTTCTCCAGGTTGGTTGGATGTTGTTTGTTGACTCCAGTTTTCTCACAGTGCTGCAGATTCTCACTGGGATTCCGATCTGGACTTTGACTTGGCCACTCTAGAGCATTCACCTTTTTGTTTTGTTTTAATTGAGCAAATATCTCGATTTTGGTCTCATCACAGCAAAAACCTCGTCTTCACTGGGTCACTCTCGTCCTTTCTGACCATCGCTTTCTTTCTAGCCACGCCTCAGTTACACCGTCCTCAGTTACACCGTCCTCAGTTACACCGTCCTCAGTTACACCGTCCCCTCTCAGCCACTGCACTCTGTAACTCCTTCAGAGTGACTGTTGGCCTCACTGTGGCTTCCCTCGCCGCCTCACTGTCGACCCAGCAGAGCTTACTGGGATGTCTCTTCTCCTAGATATAAACTTACACCTGATTCCTAACTTATTAAATTCTATGATCTTATCTTTAACTTTCTTCGAATGCTCCTTACTCTTCATTTTCACTCCTTTCCTTCAGACTGAACATCTCGTCAATGACGGTTTAACTGAGGTGGTGTTTGTTCAGGAAATGGGAGCTGTTTTAATATTTTACAGGTGAAGGCCAATTATAAGTCAAGTGTGTCCTCGTTAAGACAATATCTTTCATCTGGAGTTTCTGGAAGCATTTAGTTTTTTTTTTTTTTTTTAATAAATACTTGCTGAGCAATAATTAATTTAGACTTTGTAAGAGAGCACAAGTTTGGAATAAAAATTACTGACAGGAGGAAGATGTGTATTTATCATTTGTTATTCAGACAAATCTGATCGATTCCAGGGGGTTGAATATTTTTGCAAGCCACTGTATATACTCACTGTCCAGTTTATTAGGAACACCTGCTCATTTATGCAGTTATTCAATCAGCCAATCATATGGCTGCAGCACAATGCATAAAATCCTGCAGATGCAGGTCAAGAGCTTCAGTTAATGTTCACATCAAACATCAGAATGAGGAAGAAGTGTGATGCCGCGGTTACAGTCACAGAGATCACACTTTTTCCTCTTTCTGATGTTTGATGTGAACATTAACTGAAGCTCTTGACCTGCATCTGCATGATTTTATGCATTGTGCTGCTCCCACATGATTGGCTGATTAGATAACTGCATAAACGAGCAGGTGTACAGGTGTTCCTAATAAAATAGACAATGAGTGTATCTATATGATGTCTGTATATCTATGCGTGTTGTTCCTCCTCCTCAGGATGAAGGTCCGGTGAAGGAGATCACAATCACACACCTGGTGAAGGAGGGATCAGAGAAAGCAGAACCGAGAGACTTCGAGCTCTGCAAAGTCCTGGGTCAGGGATCGTTCGGCAAGGTGAGAAGCGTGTGTGCGTGTGAGCGCGTGTGAGCACGTGTGAGCGTGTGTGTGCGTGTGTGAGCGCGTGTGTGTGCTGAGTTTAGGACTCGCACAGGATCTGTGTGTGTGTGAGGAGAAGGATGGAGTATTAGTGATTAATAACTGATCCAGTTCCTCTTCTGTTTTGTCATTATTAATTGATTGTGGTGTGTGTGTGCGCGTATGTGTGCACGTATGTGTGCGCGTGTGTGTGTGTGCGTGTGTGTATGTGTGTGCGTATGTGTGTGTGTGTGTGTAGGTTTTCCTCGTGAGGAAGATAACAGAGCCGGATGCAGGACAGCTCTACGCCATGAAGGTCCTCAAAAAGGCGACACTGAAAGGTGTGTGTGTGTGTCTGTGTGTGTCTGTGTGTGTCTGTGTGTGTCTGTGTGTCTGTGTGTCTGTGTGTGTATGTGTTTTAAAGGCGTGCTTGTAAACATGACCTTCCATCCGAATTTAATTAATTGTTTTTTTCAGTTAATTAGACATTGTAAACATTGTGTGTGTGTGTGTGTGTGTGTGTTCAGTGAGAGACCGTGTGAGGACGAAGATGGAGCGAGACATCCTGGTGGAGGTGAATCACCCGTTTATCGTCAGACTGCACTACGGTGAGTGTGTTAATCACAGTCAGCCAATCAGATCGCTCCGTTCACAGTCCTTCCTAAAGCTCTGATTGGTTGCTGTTTTAATTAAACCTGCGTGGTCATGAATACGAGAGTAAAAATTACGTGTGTGTGTGTGTGTGTGTGTGTGTGTGTGTTCTGTGCTCAGCGTTTCAGACGGAGGGAAAACTTTATTTAATCCTGGATTTCCTGAGAGGAGGAGATTTATTCACACGCCTCTCTAAAGAGGTCAGAGGTCACGCCTCACTCCTCCATCACCCTTTAAATCCTGTTTTATTAACAGACTGAACCTCGTTTATCTAATTGTTAATAAATACACATTTACTGACAGATATAAAGAAAACAAACAAAATGTGCATGTGTGTGCGTGTGTGTGCATGTATGTGTGTGCGTGTGTGCGTGTGTGTGCGTGTGTGTGTGTGTGTGTGTGTGTGTGTGTGCGTGTGTGTGCATGTATGTGTGTGTGTGCGTGTGTGCATGTATGTGTGTGCGTGTGTGTGCGTGTGTGTGCGTGTATGTGTGTGTGTGCGTGCGTGTGTGTGTGTGTGCGTGTGCGTGTGTGTGTAATCAGGTGATGTTCACGGAGGATGATGTGAAGTTCTATCTGGCTGAATTAGCTCTGGCTCTGGATCATTTACACGGCCTGGGGATCATCTACAGAGACCTCAAACCTGAAAAGTAACTCACACACACATACACACACTACACACATACACACACTACACACATACACACACTACACACACTACACACACACACTCATATGCTGCACACTGTGTTTGTGCGTTTATTCTAATTTATTAATTTATTCATATTCAGCATTGTAGTCATCAGTGTGTGTGTGTGTGTGTTTAATCACTGAAGTTTGAAGTAAAATTTAACAGCTATGAATTGTTTTTGCTGATTGTGTGTGTGTGTGTGTGTGTGTGTGTTTGCAGTATCCTTCTGGATGAAGAAGGTCATATTAAACTCACCGGTAAGTAAATAAATAAATCATGTTTTATTAAAATAATTGGAAATCAGCTTCAGAGTCTAACAATAATCCTGAAATGACAATTAATATAAATAACTTAAAGGCTAAATGTAAAGTCTAAAGTAAACATGAATAAATGTAATAGCTATTTATCTAATGTGTGTGTGCGTCTGCGTGCGTGTGTGTGTCTGTGTGTGTCTGTGTGTGTCTGTGTGTGTCTGCGTGCGTATGTGTTTGTGCGTGTGTGTGTGTGTGTGTGTGTGTGTGTGTGTGTGTGTGTGTGTGTGTGTGTGTGTGTGTGTGTGTGTGTGTGTGTGTGTGTGTGTGTGTGTGTGTGTGTGTGTGTGTGTGTGTGTGTGTGTGTGCGTATGTGTGTGTGTGTGTGTCAGACTTTGGCCTCAGTAAGGAGTCTATAGATCATGAGAATAAAGCGTACTCGTTCTGTGGAACTGTGGAGTACATGGCGCCCGAGGTGGTGAACCGCAGAGGCCACTCCCACAGCGCTGACTGGTGGTCGTACGGCGTGTTGATGGTGAGTGGGCGGAGCTTGTACAGGTGATGGGTGTGGTCATATTACTCATGACAGTTTGTGGATTAACAGCACAGTCATGTAGAATTCAGGACCTCGCTGAGGAGCAGAACGAGACTCGAGTCTCTCAGATCTCTCGGGGTTCAAGTGTCTGTTATTAGAGGTGTTACAAATCTCTGAACTCTCAGTCCAGCTGTTCGTGTTCACACATCACACACACACACACACCACACACATTCACACACACACACACACACATCACACACACACCACACACATTCACACACACACACACCATACACACCATACACATCACACATTCACACACACACACACACACACACCATACACATCACACATTCACACACACACCACACACATTCACACATGACGTTATTATTTACGTTATTTATTTATCTTTCTTTAAATGACGTTTATAGTTACGTTATTATTTAATTAATAACATTATTATTTCCGTGTCCACAGTTTGAGATGTTGACGGGAATGCTGCCGTTTCAGGGAAAAGATCGTAAAGACACCATGACCATGATATTAAAGTGAGTAACACTTCATTTTTATAATCAGCAACAACAGCTCGTTAAACTGCGTTATTATAATCTAATATTTATATATGTGTATATATATATATATATATATATATATATATATATATATATATATATATATATATATATA
>CM040480.1:411657-414684 GCA_022758105.1 Pangasianodon gigas
AATTAAATTAGCCTCGTTCTGTACTGGGGTGATGGAAGGCTAATGAAGAGCTTATGCTGGTGTGTGTGTGTGTGTGTGTGTGTGTGTGTCATTTACTGTCCATTAAAGGAGCAGATGGGTGTGTGTCCGGCCCCTCTGTCAGCTGTGAAGCACGCCTAATTCTCATTTAGCTTCACTGGATGTGTGTGTGTGTGTGTGTGTGTGTGTCAGGGGAGTTTTATCTGGTGTTTAATTGGAAAATTTCTTTCTTTCTTTCTTTCTTTCTTTCTTTCATTGTTATGCTATTTATAGTGAAAGTAGCTACATATAACTTCTAAAGCTAACGAGTTAACCACAAATTAAATACAGCTCTACTCAACGTAAACATTTGTTCATACTAGCTTCATTCTCATATTAGCACAAAGCGAGCTATCTGTACAAGCTGCGTGCACTCACTAGATCTCGTACACACACAATGATCTCTGCTACCTCTTTCCAAGCTTTAGTTTTCTTCATAATGTCACGGTTATAATTTCATCTTCCTATTTTGTACCTCAAACGGTAAATGGGAACTAATTGCAGGTAGGATCTAAAGTTGTGAGTGGGGGACCTGGGGGACTGAAGAAACGTCGGACCACACGTGCCATAGGATTGGTCCAAGGTATCGTTCCAGCCAATCTTTCGGATTTGTTACTTTACGTGATCATACCTAATTTGTACAGAATTGAGAAAATCTCTACTCAATTGTCGCTTGTTGGTGAAATTGCCACTCCGTGTTGTACGAATGATCACCTGTCACTTTGTCGCTTGCTAGAGTGAATGTAAGTTGATCTACTGAAAGCTGCAGAAATACACTGGGGATTGTTGTTTCCTGAATTCTTCAGTTACTGCATTTCTTTGTGTTTTAGTACCTGCTGCTACCAGCAGACCCTGGTCCCCACTTTGGACCTCAGTTCCCACTTTGGTGCTTAGTCCACTCTTGGTTCTGTATCACCTCTTAGGTTTCCAGTCCCCACTTTGGTCTCCAGTTTCCACTTTGGTATTCAGTTCCCACTTTGGTCCCCGTTCCCCACTTTTATCTCCAGTCCCCGCTTTGGTCTCCAGTCCACACTTTGGTTCCCTGTCACCTCTTAGGTTTCCTGTCCCCACTTTCATTCCCAGTCCCCACTTTCATTCCCAGTCCCCACTTTGGTCTCAGGTCCCTGCTTTGGTCTCCGGTCCCCGCTTTGGTTCTTGGTCCCTGCTTTGGTCCCTGGTCCCCATTTTGATCTCCAGTCCCCACTTTCAGAACCACTGTACCTACACAGCAGCACTGTGGCACTCATGAAGCTCGTTTACTAGGGCAACATGCAACTGGTGACACTTTTCTCACTTTTTTTTCTTCAAAATGGATGTCAAATGGATTAGCTATGTCCATGATGATCTGTTCCCGTTACTGCTCTGTGGCTGCAGGATCGCTGTGAAGAATAATGCCTGCTAGCACAACAGTAAACATTATAAGATCTGAGTAGAATCAGCACAGCTCACTTAAAACATTTAATGTTGTCAAAAATATTCTAACACTCCATGGTGCAGAATCTACGCGGCCCGAAATTTGTGTTTATGTGACGAGAGGAGAAAGTGTACAGACATACGACTGATGCTAATAACATATATATCTGTCTGTCTCTCTGTCTGTCTCTCTCTTCCTGTCTCACTTTATTTGCGGGTGTTTATTAGCAAATCCACTGAAAATCACCCGTCATTAGCGTTTAGCAATAGTGCGGAAGCTTTTTGTGCTAATTAATGCTGTAATTAAGGGCTCATTGTGACAGGAGGATGGTGCGCGCACACACACACACACACAACATGCCTATTTTTTTATTTTTTGCCTAAGTTTTTTACTTCCTCAAGATTCAAGAAAATGTGTTAGCCTGTTAACATTACTATCTAGTATACGTACAACTCGTTTATTTTTCCTCATACACATCATATTCACTTATAGGGTATGATTTCAGAACACTATCAGACCTTTTGGTTAGTCCAAAAGTTAAGAAGTAACGATGCATTTTTTCCATGTGATAAGTCTGAATAATAAATACACTGTCATGTCCTGTAGCACGGCGAGTCTGTGAACTGTGAACTCAGTGAAAGAGATCTTCTCTCCTTCTGTCCTAAAGAGGAAATCAGATGCCTGCATGTCTTGTGTGGATTTGTGGTTTGTAATTTGTATTACTTTCCATCATGAAAAAAAAAGAGGATGAGATTAATAGCTAATTGCTTCGCGGCTAAAGCTTGAGGTCTGGATGCTTCATCACAAAGACATGTTTATGTAATAAGAGATCACACGAACATTTAGGAACATGACGCTACTTTGGCTGTGCTCCAAGCGCTCAAATCCGTGCCTGAGTCTCAAATCAAACACTCTATACGTTACACACTATACTCTTACACTTTACACTTTGTACCTGTATCTAGTGGGGATGTAACCGAACACGAATGCGTTATTCAGAATGAACAGATAGTGTGTTCTACACAGATACACTGATACGAATAGGTGGTGCACTATTTCTTTTTTTCCTCATACAAAGGTTCACAGGGTGTCTGGTTGACACATGAAACTGTAAAACTGCGTTAATTAATGTGAACATAAACATAAAGATTAACATGACAGTGCGTCGCTGTGTGATGAGTTTACAGCGTTCATTCGTTCATCCTTAGGAACTTCTTGGTCAGGGTCAAGCTGCTTTAAAGTAAGCTACTCACGTGTTTACATTTGGGGGAACCAACTAAATTTGTTAGAAAATATTATATTGCGTCACACAGAGTGTGTCATTGCATTACAAAGAAAGTGTCATTGCGTTACACACAGAAAGTGTCATTGCGTTACACAGAAAGTGTCACTGCGTTACACACAGAGTGTCACTGCGTTACACACAGTGTCATTGCGTTACAAAGAGTGTGTCATTGCATTACAAAGAAAGTGTCATTGCATTACACACAGAAAGTGTCATTGCATTACACACAGAGTGTCACTGCGTTACAAAGAGTGTGTCATTGCATTACAAA
>CM040480.1:447073-464573 GCA_022758105.1 Pangasianodon gigas
ACTTCTACATTATTGATTCAGTACAAAAACATTTTAGATTCCAAACATTAGTTTTCCAGCACAGAATGAAATGTTACAGAAAAATGTTTGTATGTCAGTAAAGAAAGCAGCAGATTCCATAAGAGACACTTTTCAGATAAAAACATAATGAAGGCTGCTGGGTTTCGCTGCAGAAATAAGAAGCGAGTCGACAGTCAAAATCTCCAGAAGAACTGTGGCTGCTTCTGCAAGATGCTCAGTAACACTTACAGCTCATTTCCTTATAAAACTGCACACACTGCACCTGAGATACTGATTTATTTTAAAGTTAAGGATCGTCACACCAAATACTGACTTTGTTTCATTTATTACTGTTTACTGCTCTTTATAGGATTTTGTTTTATGTAGAAACATTTAATTTCATTATTTTTGAAGGCGTCTTTGCTCTACAGCATTTCTTTACATGTGCCTAAGACTTTTGCACACAACTGTACATGAAACACTATATAACTATTTGAGACTTCCTCGTTACATTATACCACCACGGCGAGATTATTATTTCACTCGTAATGACTCGTATGAGTGTTTAAATTGAAACCACTAGTGTCAAACGTCTTTCTTTTTTCTTTAGGAGATAAGCGAGAACCCTCATCTTTTCGTCGAAGGCATCAGTTCTCATGACCTGAATCAGGGTGATGTGGGAAACTGCTGGTTCGTTGCAGCTTGTTCCTGTTTGGCTCTTAAACCAGATCTATGGCAGAAGGTCAGTCTGAACATTATACCTCATCTGTATTGGAATGATGTGAATTTCATTTCTGGCTGAAGGGCTTTTTTTTCCCTCAAAGTCCATCGGGTATACGTGTGGATCACATCATGCGTGGAAGCCCAGTTCCTCTCGCAGTAGTGCAAAAGCAATTTGCAAGTTTATGAGTTTATATTCACTGGGAGCTGCATTCGCCCTGAGGAAGTCTAGGCGTGGTATTTTTTCTCCTATTATGCGAGTTTAAAGATATTTCTTGCTACACTAGGGAGTCTGGAAAGGACTCGTTTATGTGATCTATTATAAATTGTCTGCTCTGGTATTGAAGATTGATGTACTGCTTAACATTTTGTTAGATCCGAGTGTTATTTTGAAGGAGGAGGTTTAATATCTAGGAGGTTATCTGACTCACAGCTCTCAGCTGCTACAAGTTGCCCTTTTGGGACGAGTCAACATCTAATATTGACTTTGCCTGTCTACTTCACACAAAAACACTTATCTCTGTATACATTGGCATCTGACCAGAGATAGAGATTGAGCGATGGTGATCTTTTTTTATCTCTCTGATGGCCGTAGTACTGCAAATAGACCATCTCTTTCAGATATAAGGCAATCTTTACTGCGAAGCTACCAGGAAAAACCTACAGCAAGAAATCTGTGACCAAACAGTTTGGCAAGCCAGTCAGGAGTGAGAAAATATCTTGGGCGCTCATCTTGGACATCACTGTTGTACACAGTTTTCTTGGTGCTTCATGGTGCATCGAGCTTCATTCATTCATTCATTCATTCTTTGTCGCTTTTCCTGGTGGGGGATGCAGAAGCAACACACTGAGAAGGTCAACCCAGACTTGTCTATCCCCAGCCACAGATTCCAGTTCCTTCTGGGGGATCGGTAGATGTTTCCTCAAAGCTGACTTTGAGATATAGTCTCTCCACTGGGTCCAGGGTCTGTTCCAGGGTTTTCTGATTTTGCAGTCCACTAAGGGACATCCTTGTAAGATGCCCAAACTGCTACAACTGGATTCAGAGGAGCAATGGCTCTATTCTCCTGGATTGCTGAGCTCCTCGTTATATTACAGAGAGGAAGACATGTTGTGGACTCACCACCCGCATGATGGAGGGTGGGGGTCAGGTGTAATCTGGTTGGTCGGCCAGCATGTGATGGACAGTCTTTTAAAATAACACTAGGATAAAACCACAATCTAACAATTATCTAACGAACAACCACTCACTAAGTTAGTCTAAAGCAAAACTTGTAATTTAGTCTGGAAATTTTGGCACACTTTTCCGTCAAGTGTTTATGCTGCATGATTTTCTGGTCATCAGGTGATTCCTGACTGGAAAGAGCAGGAATGGGATCCTAAACATCCAGACCGCTATGCAGGAATCTTCCGTTTCCATTTCTGGATTTTTGGGGAGTGGACAGAAGTGGTTGTGGATGATCGTTTGCCCACCATCAATGGGAAACTGATTTACTGCCACTCCAAATCCAGTAATGAGTTCTGGAGCGCTCTGCTGGAGAAGGCGTATGCCAAGTAAGCGTGAATGTTATTAAAAAGGGGGGAGTGTTGCTGAATGTACTGTAACTGTAATGTAAAAACAATGGGATTTTGGATATTGACTACAATTTCAGAAATCTATTACTGTGATTCAACCATCTAAGATAAGAGAAGTAAGGAATTAGAAATCTGGCTAAAAGGAAATCTGCCTACATGGTGATGCTTCATTTGTAACTGCATGCTGTTGTATTTACTACAGGTTGATTTGTTTTTATATAATGCATCAATCTCAATCAGGAGTTCCACAGGGGTTTATACTGGGTGCATTATTTATCTACTTTACCAAACCAAAGTGTGACCAGTCGGGTCCACAAGGCTTTGTTGATAAAGAACAAGAATTGTTGTTATTTCTTTATATCTAACATAATGATGTGTTTGTAGATTGTCGGGCTGCTATGAATCGCTCAGTGGAGGGAACACAGGAGATGCTGTTGTGGATTTCAGCGGCGCTGTAAATGAACCTATTAGTCTGGAAACAGGAAACTACCGCACTGACCCCAAAGTGAAGGACAAACTGTTCTCAGACCTGCTCGAAGTGTACGAACGAGGAGGCATCATCAGCTGCTCTATAGCGGTCAGTGAGGTCTATCTAACTATGGATCTAATCTATCTAATTATGATTATGGACCACTAAGTTATATACTCAATACTCAAATTCTGTATAGGTACTGTAAGATTTTTGTGATACTTACAAGCTCCAGAGTAGATTTTGTAGAACAGGGAGATTTGTGGAGATTTATTATACCTGTTTTTATACCTGTAGGTTCTGATGCAAGGGTGTGATTGCTACCTGTATTTTATATAAGATTCTGACAGCGTCTGTGGTCACGTATTTGCTAAAAACAGGTAAACGTTTAGTATATGGAGTCTCTGAAGTATCTGAAAATGTTCTTCTCCTGTTTCCTGTTAGGCATCTCCTCAAGAGCTGGAATTGCGTTTGCCAAATGGTCTGGTCAAAGGTCACGCATACTCTGTGACAGCGGTGAAGAAGGTGCGGCTGGGACATGGCCTGCTGGCCTTCTTTAAGAATGAAACCATCCCTCTGATTCGCATGAGGAACCCGTGGGGTAAACATGAGTGGAATGGAGCCTGGAGTGACAGGTGAGAATGAGAGATGAAAAGAAGTGAAATCTTTCTCTTTAGTTCACTGTTTGGTTGCTTTCATGAAAGGTCTGAGATGATATTCCCTTCTCACTGTAGCTCAGAGGAATGGGAGAAAATTGGGAATATGGAGAGGAATAATCTGGGTATCACTGTGGCGGATGATGGAGAATTCTGGTGAGTCAACATTTTTCTAATTTCTTAGAAAATCCTGTCAACCAGGAAAGGACACCATAAGATATTAGTCTCCGTGTAGCACTTTGGACGTATTCTGCCTAAAATGAAGCTCATAAGGTGTTGAGAACAAATTCTATTCATCTGTTTGTTGGTGTTAATTCTTCAGGATGTCTTTTGATGACTGGTGTCAGAACTTCACAGAAGCAGATGTGTGTCGGTTGATAAACACGAGTATGCTGAGTGTCCAGAAGACGTGGACTGAGGTGGTGCATTTTGGGAATTGGACGAAACACTCAGATCCGCTAAAGAACCGGTGTGGTGGCTGCATGAACCATAAGCAGACATTCCTACAGAACCCACAGGTACCACAACTGTACTCCTAAAGAACCTTCAATTACCAACATAATATCCACAGGTATCACCACAGTCGGGCCCTAGAGGTACCATCATAACCTTGTAGAACCAACAGGTACTTCCCTCTTCCTACAGAACACATAGGTATCCCCACAATCCGGCCCCTGAGGTACTATCATAATCTTGTAGAACCCACAGGTACTACCAAGTCTAACCCACAGTAAATGCACAGGTACTACCAGAATCTGCTCTTCCTACAAAAGACACATTTACAGAACCAACAATCTGACTTCAGAGGTATCACCTTATAAAAATTTCACAATACCACGGTCCACAAGTACCACCACATCCTGCTCATTTCTGTAAAATTCACATATCATCACAATATTACAGAACTTACAGGTATCACCACAATATGGCTCTAAAGGGTAATATCACAATCTTGTAGAACCCACAAGTATCTTCCTACAGGTATCAGAACCTACAGGTATCACCACAACCTGCTCGGCTCTACAGTACTCAAATGTACCCATATAGGTGTCACCATAATCTGTACCTTCCCACAGAACCAACAGGTATTACACTGGAATCATACAGAACACACAGGTACCACAACAATCCTCCTACAGAACCTAGAGATAATCCCACAATCTGGTCCTTCCTAAGCAAAATGTACTACTCCAGTCGTTCCTATTGTAGAGATCCAACATCAGCATTAAACCAAGGGTATTGTAGTCTTTACGTAACCTAAAGGTACCATCACTTTCTGGACAATTCTATAGTTTCCGCCACAATCTTTTTGTGGGACCACAATGACGAACATCTACTGTTTTTACAGAATTTGTCCCTTGGTACAGACCATTTTGTCACATTTTGCCATTTTGACAATTTGCCATCTTCTGCATCTCTACAACAAATCCATTTTCTTGCTACAAAGTACCATTTTCTCCATTTTTTTCTTGTAACACACAAATCCACATTCCTTTTCCCTTTGTGTATTTTCCCAGTTTGTGTTGGATATCTCTCAAGAGGAAGAAGAGCTGTTGGTGTCACTGCAGCAGAGAGATATGAAAATCCACAAAGCTCATGGTGCTGGTGAAAACCTCACCATCGGATTCGCCATCTTTAAGGTATCGGAGCCGAGACTTCAGCAGGTTTTTGTGTTTCTCTGCACCTGGTTGAACACAGGAAACCTGTTTGTAGTTGAATCATGTGTGTTTTTGATGAGAAAAGTACAAAATTATAAACACAACAAACAGGTTCCAGGGTGTGGAATTTTGCATGTTCTCTCCATATCTGTGTCTATGTGGGTTTCCTCTGGGTTCTGCTAAACTAAACTGTGAATGAGTGTGTGTATTCCTGCTTGATGCTCAGTGTTACCCAGTATCCACCATGACCCTGACCAGGCTAAAACGCTTGCTGAAGATATCAGGAGCTCTAGCTGATTTGTCTCCTCACTCCTCATTCTGGCTCTGCCTTATCCAAGCTTGTTTTTAAACTGTTGCTTATTATTAGGTGTTGTCATCTTGAGTCTTCCCTTGAGTCTTGTATTACTAATCTGGTATTTCCTGCTTTTGATGTTGGCTTGCCTGTTGGATTTGGACAACAGATTTGTCTTTCTTAACACAGTCTTTTAACCCAGTGTTTGTAAAGCACCGATTAAAAGACTGCCGCTCCAACTATGATACCACAGATGGGTGTCCTTACGTTTATACACACCATAACCTACGTTCACTTTAGCGACAAACCGACAAGTTGATCGTATATTTTCTACTGAGCCGCGATTTCAGTAATGAGTGACATTTGAGTTGAGATTTCAATTAAAATCAATTTAGGTACGATGTGTATAAGCGCCAAATCCAACTGACTGGCTTGAAAGACCAATCCTTTGATATGTGTGGTAAGATGTTTCTTCAGTTCTCCACTCACAACTTTAGTTCCTACCTGAAATTAGTTTCCGTTTACTGTTTGATGAGCAAAAATTGAAGAAAAATTTATAACCGTGGTTTCATCTTATCCTGTCATATATGACCTCTCCTTAAATGTCTATAGAGACATTACGAAGAAAAATAAAGCCTGGAAGAAGAGATCGTTCGTGTGTCTGGTGGGTATAAGTAGCTAGTACAATTAGCCTGTTTTGCTAATCTAAGAGACTTGCTAGTGTGAATATAGGGTAATGAGAGCACACTGCGTGTCCTGATTACCTAGTTCAAGTATAGAAAAAAGTCCTGATATTTATGTTGTTTAAATGTGTTGGTTGGACCTGGCTAGAGAAGAACTATTAGAGTGATAAAAGTCAAAGGGCAAATATTTAAAAAGCATATTTTGGATGTTAGCTTTAAACTCCTACACTGCTTGAATGCCCTTTGCTTTCTCTCCCTCTTGATGCAGCCAGCAAATCTTCGTAGATAATTGACTGGAGTTTTGGGTTTTGGCTCTTCTAAAGGGAAAATGTCCTGATGAGAGAATTGTCTAGACACAGAAGTATTAATGTCCTTGTTACATTTGGTCAAAGTTCAGATCACAATGAAACAAATAATCGCCCATCTGTGACGAGTTGTAATTTTTACCCTGACGCGGCAAGCTGAGAAAATACAGAGCTTGGAGCTTGGAAAGTCGTGTTCTGGATAACAGATAAAATACGGCAGGAGTGAGTGGATGAATTATTTAGTACGAGGTGAAGTTATGTAAGTTATTACATAAAATAAAAAAAAAACATTTAATTTATACAGAAATTACACCATAATGTGAACATATGACGCAAAACTCAATTGTTAGAGACAACAATAAAGTGCAAAGGATGTTTATTGATATTTATTTCATGCACATTTCTCTCTCTGCACATTGCACCAAGGTGGAGCTGAACAGGAAGTACCGCATGCATGACATCATCACCCAGAAGAATGTCGCCACGTCCACTTACATCAACGCACGCTCCGTGTTCATGAGGAAAGTTTTGCCTAAAGGTCGTTACGTCATCATCCCGTCCACCTTCAGACCCGACACCCTGGGAGAGTTCATGCTCCGAGTTTACACTGATCAAGACGCTGGGTGCAAGTACGACTCACTAAGACATACGTAAACTGTGTCACATGACTTGTATGTAATCATATTGCACATCACAGGCCGGTTCTCATGGCGTGAGTGTATTACGTTGGGACATTTTTATAGCGTGTGTCATTGACTCAGTTTAAACAGTAACGCTGGTTAGATAAGACCCATGTTCACTGAGAGAGCTACTGTTTTCTCTGCTATCTTTATCCGATAACGTTCAGCTGGCATTTACACAAAACTGTTTATTTTAAGAATACTATCAGACAGCTTTTCAGGCTGTAATAGCTCACAGATTTGTCCCAGCTGTAGTGCTTTAGACATAATATCAGAGTGAGTCAAACCTTGTAGTAAACCTTAATGTTTTTGTGTTCCAGCACTTAACAAGTGTCTGGATTCCTCTAGATGAACAACTGATTAAACTGTAATTTATGTTGCACTGTTAAAGTTGTCCCTCGAAGTTTTATAGATTTACCCTTAACATTTTGACTTAATGTTTTGATTTCATCACAGTTATGTACTAGATCATTTTGGTAATAAAGGCAACTGGACTTGCGTTAGAACCTTGAAGATGTTTCTCTGCTTGTCTAAAGAGCTTTAGTTCATCGCTTCAGTGTGCAGAACTCGAGAATATTTTTCTGTCTGTGTTTTAGGGAGCTGGATCTGGATAAACCCCATGTGAGCTGCTGGAGTTCGTTTCGCGGTTACCCTCAGCTGGTTACTCAGATTTACATTCACGGAGCAGATGGACTCGAAAATCAAGACAGAAGTGGAGGTGAGTCTATTTTAAGTCCATCAGTAATTAATTTAATACAGTAATATGTGATATACAGACATAAGAATCCTTGTGAGAAATTCTTCTTTAAGTATTTTATTATTCTGATTATACACCGCTATTGTGTCATGTATTTCATTTCACGTCACACCTAGCACATACAGTTCATTATCGTTGGTTCTTACCAATGAACAAATAATATACTGTACAGTATATGTATTATTTTTGCCTCCTGATAAAGCATTAGCTATTGGAAATTTAACCAATAACCAATAATATAATGTTTAGAAAAGCTGTAGTCTGATCCGGAAACCATTCAGAGCAACAAAACGTAATTGTGGAAGTGGATTTTGAATCTTATGCTGCATTTTATTTAACTAATACAATCTCCCATTCAAATATATCAACAGAGTAACAGATTATGGCACACAGGATTATATTCCAATCTGGGATCCCATTTTTCCCTTAAATAAACTGCAGTCAGAACTCAATGACCCAATCAGTGCCTTTTGCTTCGCTATAGGGATATTCACATAGGTCACATGTGCTGTTTTGCTTTTGGGATGACTTTATCAGGGACACGGTGGCTTGGTGGTTAGCACGTTTGCCTCTGGAGTTGGGGATTCGATCCCTGCCTCCGTCCTGTGTGCGTGGAGTTTGCATGTTCTCCCCGTGCTTCGGGGGTTTCCTCCGGTTTCCTCACCCAGTCCAAAGACTTGCGCTGTAGGCTGATTGGCATTTCTAAATCGTCTGTAGTGTGTGAATGTGTGTGATCGTGCCCTGTGATGGGTTGGCACCCCATCCAGGGTTTCCCCCGAGTCCCCTGGGATAGGCTCCAGGTTCCCCCTGTGACCCTGTGTAGGATAAGCGGTACAGAAGATGGATGGATGGATGACTTTATCTCCACAACAACACAAGCTCCTCACAGATTGCAAGGCCAGGCCCAGGAGCATTCTGCCCAGATCGTAACACATTCCGAGTCGGAATGGCCCATCCATGGCATTTAGCAATATTTTGACGTACTGTCTTGATCCAAATATATTATAATGTCAGTCAATGGAGTTTAAAATTCTTTTGTTCTGGATTTATTCATCATTATTTAGGACGTTCTGATCAACATTTTCAGTATTTCAGTCTTTCAGTGTGTTTATTTCAGCACAGATTCTTTTCAAACGCTGCTCGGACACGTCGCTGTCCCAGTGGAAATGGGAGGATCTCAGATCTCAGCTTTGGAGTGTGATAGGACAAAACTAAGTGCACCCCGGCCTTAGTCCTGACCTCCCTAACGCACGGTGCGAATTTCGGGAAAATCCGAGAACGTCAAAATTTTCTTAGGTGAAAATTTTTTTTAGGTGAAAAAACTGACTGATTTTCTCCAAATTCACACTGTGCGTTAAGGAGGTCAAGAGAAACACTGGAGCACAAGTTTGGTTTTCCTGTCACACTCCAAAGTGGAGATCTGAGCCTTTCATTTCCAAGATGTTCCACTCAATAAGATATACAAGATATACACATTAATTTGTGCAACTTCGTGCCAGCTGTAGTGCAAGATAAAAAATTATTATGATTAAAAAAAGCTTAAAAACTGAATAAGGTTTTGTATTTGGCCTTCTGTGATCCCACTGGATATTTTACATGGCATCTGTATTGGACCTGGGTTTAAAAAAAAAACCTGGACATGTCCATGAAAGCTAACCAGCTAACGTTAGTGATATGACTGATCATTAGCATTTATGTTTTTGCCATCGTGAAACAGCAAACTGTATGTTTAGTTCTACAGATTTAACTAACGATTGTGTCTGTAGGTTGATTGAACTAAAGCGAATGCTACTATAATCTCATTTATCATTAGATAAGTGGTGATTTATTTACTGATGATGGTGTGAGCAGCCATTTTGATGTGACATCATGCTGGGGGTTTTCTTTTTTTTCCTAGTGTAAAGTTTGAAATATTGATTTATGAGTTTTAGTCAAACGCAGCATTCTTCTTGTAGACAGCCATGTTTTTGACAGCTGTACTTCAGTGCTTGGACCCCTACAGGTTGCCAGTGATCGTAGGGGTCCAAGCACTGTACTGCAAGTCATCCACCTTGCAGTTATTTTCACAGCGCCACCTATTGACCAATCTGCACCATTTTCTCTGCTTCAACATGATGCTGGGGTCAAGGCTTTTTTTGTTTTTACGCTTAATGATGATCAAACACAACATCACCTGAAATTTTGTCATGTCCAAGTTGGAATTCTAGGTTGAGAGCACATTTTCCTAGTTGTTTTTCTTAGTCAGAAATACAGAGTTACAGAGCTTTTGTCAAAAGTAGGATTAATCTTGGAAACAAGAGTGGTGATCTTGTAGGTTCAGAAACCAAATAAAAAGAAGAAAGCTTTTATTTGTCATATATCCATTACAGTACAGTGAAATTCTTTTCTTCTCATTTCCCAGGAAGTTAAGGTCAGAGCACAAGGTCCACCATGATGTCTTTTACATGCTTCCCAGAATGCTCATGTCCTTCCCTTATAAACCTTCATTATTCTACTGGTTGAAGTCTCACAGTGTTTCAGACTCCTGAGTGTGTGTGTGTCGTGTGCAGGTGCGGATCCCTACGTCATCATTTCCTGCGAGAACAAATCAGTCCAGTCCCTAGTTCAGAAAGACACGCGAAACCCACTGTTCGACACCAGAGCCATTTTTTACAGGAAGAAACCACGGAAACCGATAACTATCCAGGTGAGACTCTTCAGTGACTAATCACAGCCTGAGAAACAGCTTCGTATTAGACCATAACTCATCCCTGTGATACTTTAACATTGCTAAAAACTTGACGATGAGCAAATGTACCAAATTCTCAATGTTTTAAATGTTGACATATTAGCTAGATATAGCTGCATCACTCACTATCTATCTATAATTTAAATTTGCTAAACATTTAAGAAGTTTAAGGGAATGAGATCATTAAGCCTGCTATCTAATAGGAAATAATTAATTTAGCGGGATTAGATTAACGAATTAGAGTTGCTAGTTAGTTATTTTAGGATTTTGACTCAGTGATGAAGGTTGTTTCATTCCACTTTGGAGTGTGATAGGAACTCCAAACCTGCGCTCCTGTTTGTCTTGACCTCCCTAACGCACTCTGGGGGGAAATTTGGGGAAAAATTGGAGAAAGTCGAAATTTTTACCAAAAAAAAAAAAAAACACAAAGGCTAACCCCTTACTGTATTTTATTTTTTGGGTGAATTTTTGACGTTCTCAGATTTTCCCCAAATTCGCACCGTGCGTTAAGGAGGTCAGGACTAAGACAGAGGTGCACTTAGTTTTGTCCTATCACACTCTGCAAAACTGCTGTCTAAATTCTTTTATTCTGGATTTTAAACGCTGCTCGGACACGTCCCTGTGCCAGTGGAAATGGGAGGAGCTCAGATCTCAGCTTTGGAGTGTGATAGGACAAAACTAAGTGCACCTCTGTCTTAGTCCTGACCTCCTTAACGCACGGTGTGAATTTGGGGAAAATCCGAGAACGTCAAAATTTTAGCCTAAAAAACACTTTTTGGGTGAAAAAATTGACTTTCTCCAAGTTTCCCCAAATTTGCAGAGTGCGTTATGGAGGTCAGGACAAACACAGGAGCGCAAGTTTGGTATTCCTATCACACTCCAAAGTGGAGATCTGAGCCTTTTTGACATTTCTGACATGTTCCAGTCAATAAAACATACCGGCTTTAGACACTTTAATTTGTAAAACTTTCTGACAGAATGCAAATGTTTCTCTTTTTAGAAATATTAGACACCTCAAGACACAAAAACATTCAGAAGTAAATCTGGAATTAATTTTAATGACCATCAGTGTTTTTGATGCTACATGCTGAGATAACTAGCGAGCAACTCTAATTCTCAAGAGCCTGTGCTGAAATAAACACACTGAAAGACTGAAAGACTGAAAGACTGAAAATGTCGATCAGATCTTCCCAAATATTGATGAAAAAATCCAGAATAAAAGAATTTAGACAGCAGTTTTGCAGTACACTTGGATTGGAAGAGGGTCAACACGTCGCTGTGCCAGTGGAAATGGGAGGAGCTCAGATCGCAGCTTTGGAGTGTGATAGGACAAAACTAAGTGCACCCCTGTCTTAGTCCTGACCTCCTTAACGCACGGTGCGAATTTGGGGAAAATCTGAGAACGTCAAAAATTCACCCCCAAAAAAATAAAAAACACAGTAAGAGTTTAGCCTTTGTGGTTTTTTCTGGGTGAAAAATGTGACTCTTTTTAATCGTCCCCAAATTCGCACTGTGCGTTAAGGAGATCAAGTCTAAGACGGGGGTGCACTTAGTTTTGTCCTATCACACTCCAACGTGGAGATCTGACTGACGGCGGTACTGCAGGGAAAATGGTGAAAAATAGAAACTGTCTAGGGGGCGCTGTGAGAAAGACGTATCAAGACTTCAGGCTTTTAACTCTAGATATTTTTTTTACGATTAAAAATATGTTCCTATATAGCATTGCTCTTTAGCTAGCAATTGCTAAGTGTGCGTGTGTGTGTGTGTGTGTGTGTGTGTGTGTGTGTGTCTGTGGTGCAGATCTGGAACAGTAATGCCGTAAAGGACCAGTTTATGGGTCAGGTGGTTCTCCCAGCGTCTCTGAAAGATTCTGCAGACCCTCAGACGATGAAGCTGAAACGAGGAGCATCTGAAACGTCTGAGGAGATGCCAGGGACCATCAGCCTCCGAGTCGTGACGTCCAGAGAACTCACGGCCATGTAGCGCTAATTTACACCCGCGCTCGGAGACACGGCGTGGCGTTGCGAACACACACTGCTAGAACAAACACATTCTGGGATTTTAATCAGGTTTTGGATTACTACCTGGTTTACCTCACGCCATATTCACTATACCACCTCCAGACACCGCAGTGCATTGTGGGTATTCTGTATCTGAATAGGGCGTGGTTTCAGATATTTTAACACTCTGTTATGAAGGCAAACTTTCTGAAACTCACTCTGATTGGTCCTGGATAAAGACAGAACTGTTTTTTTTTTTTTATAAAGTGTAAATGTAAGTCATAATGTAGAGTTCACGGCTTTTACGCTCGACACCAACCAAACAAAACATTCCTGCATTTGTGTCTTTGTTGAAATGATTATAAATCTAAATCTCTGATTGTTTGTATAATTTGGAAATTAACGCTGTGGTTTATTCCAAACAGTCGGGTCTTCCGACACCTTTTTTTTTCTCCTATGCTTCAAAAATTAATAAATAACATTCATTTTGCTATAAAGATAACAAAAACACAAAGTCTAACAGAAATAGAGCTTCAGCTTCAGTGCTTGGACCCCTACAACCCATTTTATCCAGAAACCGGATTAATGAACTTACCGAATACAGTATTGCAGTGTTAATTAACGCTAATCATATTACAGGACAAATGATTAATTACATGAAGCAGAAATGATAAATACACATTCCGTTGCTTTGTTTTTATAATAGTTTGTGCAATAAGACTGCCACAAGACTGCAACATAACTAGTAATTAGTGAAACATACAAAAAAATACAAAAAAATGCATGATTAATTAATTCTAAAACAAAAAAAAAATAATTTACTAAACCATAAACAATTTAAAAAAAATTTGCTTCAATTTACTAGACGTAAATGTAGTTGATCATTTTTTAAATTTTTTTAATAACGTGTTTTTCTGTTTGTTTCACTAATTACTTTTTTTTTTTTCAATTTTGTGTCAGGTCTCTTCCACATTTAGACCATAGTATTAAAATTAAAACAAGATTTTTGTGTAAAAAGCTAACTTTCTTTTCATTTTTAATCGATGTCTAAAAGCACCCAACATTACAGGATATTTTTTTCTTTCTTTTTTTTTTATTTATTTATTTTTTATTCAGTCCAGTTCCCAAACTGCATCTTTTTTTTTGGAATATTTTAACACTCAAGACACAACCATGCACAATCAGAATTCAAAAAGTCTATTGCTTCAACCACAATTTAAAATAGCTTATCCAAAACAAAAAAAAGAGGCTCTCCCTCCTTTCTCACTGTATTTTTTCTTCTTTCTCACTTTTTTCTTGTCGCGATGGAAGGAAGGAGGCGGAGGGCGAGTCGCCGAGATTCGCAGCGAGTTCGTCTCGGCCGTTTACAAACGTCAGAAGATTCAGAATAATAATTTAAAAAGAATGTTTTCATAAAGTCTTTGTTCCGTTCTCAAGTTACACACCGAAAGTCACAGCACGTGTACAGGGTTGGACATTCAGAAGGAAAAAAAAAAAGGAGTGGGTGGGGCAGGGGGCATGTCACAGGAACAAAGGGGCGTGTTTTGTTTTTTTTATTTTAAAGAACGTCCTTTTACGTCCTTTTGTCTTGTGCTCGTAGTTCACACAGCGGCCCAGATCAACAAAGATCGGCTCTTTGAATGAAAAAGTCCAAGAACCGCGGCGTGATTCCTTTATCGTGTGTGTGTGTGTGTGTGTGTGTGTGTGGCCCCTGAGTTCTCTCCTGCACCGAAGGACACACTCCAGTCATGCCGTGATCAGTGTGAGGGTCCAGGCCACAAGATGGCGCCATCGTTTCCTCCATCGTTCACCGTTCAGTCCACTGTGGGCGTGTCCCAAATCACACACTCTATAGGGAGACACTGTGGGCGTGTCCCAAATCACACACTCTATAGGGAGACACTGTGGGCGTGTCCCAAATCACACGTCCTGCAACGGTGCATTAGACGCGTGCTGATGATGAAATAAATCTCCACATGTCGTTCATTTCCCAGTGACAGGCCACGCCCCTTTTCCAGGACAAAGACCTCCACGTGTCCCACGTGTCCTCTTGCAGCATCCGAACGTTTTTAATCCACCTTCAGACTTCATGATGTCATCAGAGTGACACTCGTGCCCTTATCACCATCATGTCACACTTTCAATATTATCATAGTATTGTTTTTAAGAAATAAAAAATAATGAACACATTATTCCTCAGTCAGCGCGACAGTTTGCTCTCTGCGCGTTCTGGTTTTGCCAAGCGGCAAACGTCCCTCGCACAACGAGGGCGGAGCTTATGTTAAATCTGATCAGCCAATCAAAAGAAATCACGTTTTTTTTACGTTCTTGAATTACGTACAGGACGCCCAAAACATCGGATTGCTTTATAGTTGGCTAAACATGTTAGCTTACTGTTATATAAGCTAGTTAGCCTTATAGCTAGCTTAGTTAGATCATGTTACGTCATCAATCTGTCATTCGATTAGCTAAACACAAACAGCGCAGTAGTGACGCAAGTATTTAACAAATTAAGTTCTGGATAGAATTCTGGAATCTGATTGGTCAGGAGTGGCGTGATGTAATCACTTCGAAGTTGATCATTTTCCTACAATGGCATGTTTAAAGTAGGGTTCTCTGTAAGGATGACATCATCAACAGGGGACGAGCGCTTGAAAAAACCAGGACACAACACTCAAAAGCACACACTGCTCCAACTACACACACATTTATCTCACGTCATGACATCACCGTTATCTGAATAATGACGTTACTCTGTGTGTGTGTGTGTGTGTGTGTGTGTGTGTGTGTGTGCGCTGAAGCTTCCTGAAGATTCACAGTGTTGTTCTGGAGGGTAACTGGCAGACTGAGGTATTCTACACACACACACACACACACACACACACCCCAAAAGTACCCGACAAATCAATAAGAGAGTAAGCTGTGAATATCTGCAGACTCAGATTCAAAGAGAAAAACATAAGTATTAGCACCCCTTTAAGTGTGTGTATAAGTGTGTGTGTGTGTGTGTGTAGATGGAAAATAAATATACATATCTGCGTGTTTGTGTGTGTGAGACTTTGCCGCGTAATGCCCGTTTCATCACATTTATGCGACTCAATGGCTTTGTTTCACGGCTCGCATTGGCTCTTAAAATGCATAGTAGGATAGCCACACACACACACACACACACACACACACACAAACGTGCGCGCACACACACACACACAGAGAGAGAGAGGCATATGAGCCTGTATGATTGTAGTAATGTGAGTTGCAGGGTGTGTATATGTAGACCACACACACACACACACTCACACACACAGAGTGTTTATGGAGTCATGTCATGCAGTTATGTATCCAGTTGTGAGTGTTACAGCCCCTGCACTTGTCACAGGGAAACCCCAGAGGTACACACACACACACACACACACACACACTCCTCCGTTACAGTGAAAAAAAAACTTATTTTTCCCTTTCCTCCATCTGATCTGGTTTCCTTCCAACACACACACACACTTTTGGCGAACAGATCATTCTGTGGTGCTAGACAGCATGAAACGGCTGAATGGAACAGTCTGTCATCTTTGTGTGTGTGTGTGTGTGTGTGTGTGTGTGTGTGTGTGTGAGGTCCCCTCTAGCGGCTGCTGTTCTTGATGGCTTCCTTGGCGGCTACAATCAGCGGCGTCAGACTGGACAGAGGCTTCGCCAGCTTCAGGAAAGAGTGCTGAGAACACACACACACACACACACATACACACACACACACACACCCCCAACACACACACACACACACACCACACACACACATAAATGTTAAAGCTGTCCTCCAGGTCTAATTTTAAACCATTAAAAATAATCAGTGTTAAAAACCACTGAGATCTATGAATATACATGAATATGCAAATTAGGACACGCCCCCACATCAGGTATTAGCCTAATATAACCAACATTAGCTAACTTAGCTAGCCGCTAATGAACTGAGCGAGTGGGTTTCGAGTCACATCTTCGTTTATTTAACCACAGTCCAAACCTGTCCGATTATATTTCACCGTTACCATGACAACCGGTTCTAAAGCGCTGGATTCTAAAGCGCTGGATTCAGGTGTGTTATTTCACCTGCAGCAGCTCTTTAGCCGATCCTCGCCGGTCCACGTCCATCTCCAGACAGCGGTTCAGGAAGTCTCGGAACACGGAGGATAAGCGCTCGGGGTTCTGCAGCTCTGGAGTGCCGTTAGTGGCGATGAGATACAGCGCCTACCGGTGGAGAGGAAGAGAAACGCGCGCTGGTATGAATATTTATTAATATTAATATTTATTAACATGCATATTCATCTAGTTAGCTATTATAAGAATATATTATAAGAATAATAAAACAAATAAAAGATTATTAAATCTATTTCTAGACATTTAGGATATAATATCAATATTGTGATCAATTTTATTCACATTTAATACATTTTTCTGAGGCATCAAAATATTATTTATTTATTTATTTATTTATTTAATTGGAATAATTACATTTTCTGGAAGCAGCTGATTTGATGTTATTATTATTTTAATTTTTTTTTTGAATATTTAAAATTGTCAAATTCTTTAAAAGGTCAAAATATTTTTTTTTCAGTGCCAAATTATTTTTATAGACAGTAAATAAATAAAAGTTTCATCAAACTAATGTTTAAAGGTTTATTGGTTTTGCTAGCAAACCTACAGATTGTGATGTATATCGCGTATCGTAGAAATGTTTTAAAACTTTAAACCGTGAGATGATATTTTTTGTAATATCACCCAGCCCTAAATTCCAGCTGTAAGTTTTCTTATTCTATTGGCAGATAATTTCTTCTTTTAGGAAATAAATGCTCAAAATTTCTCAAATTTATCTGCTGATAGAACAAAACTTCTTATTTATTGTTATTTGGTTTATTGTAATCTTATAATATTAAATACTGGATATATCTGACTATACTTAAGATATTTTCCGATTTATTGGATGTGTGT
>CM040480.1:482213-492213 GCA_022758105.1 Pangasianodon gigas
GTGTGATAGGTGTGATAGGTGTAGTGGGTGTGGAAGGTGTGATAGGTGTGGTGGGTGTGGTAGATGTAGTGGGTGTGGTGGGTGTGGTAGATGTGGTGGGTGTGGTGGGCATAGTTACACTGTAAAGCTAGCTGGCTATTTAGCAAACACTAACTACAGTAACACTAATGGGACAAAAACTAAACTAGTCCTCACCAACAGTGGGCACTGAAGTGCTGTTTAAGAGACACATTATGGAGAATAACAAAACCTGCTGCTTATACAGCGAGCTGTACAGGTATTATTTTTATAAGAAGATCGTTTAGGGGCGTGGCTTATTGCCCAGAAAACAGGATATTAATTTACATATAAACAGAAAGTACTAAAGGCACAGCGGTGAATTTCTGCTCTCTGAAAGTTACTGTGGAAAAATGAGAAGCAGAGTTCATTTACACCTGAGTGATAAATTAGTCATAGACAAGGAGAGAGAGAGAGAGAGAGTGAGAGAGAGAGAGAAAAACAGAGAGAGAAACAAAGAGAGACAGAGAGAGAGAAAGAAAAACAAAGAGAAAGAGAGAGAGAGAAACAGAGAGACAGAGAGAGAAACAGAGAGAGTGAGAAAGAGAGAGAGAGAAACAAAGAGAGACAGAAAGAGAAACAGAGAGAGTGTGAGAGAGAGAGACAAAGAGAGAAAGAGAGAGAGACAAATAGAGAGACAGAGTGAGAGAAAGAGAAACAGAGAGAGTGTGAGAGAGAGAGACAAATAGAGAGACAGAGAGAGAGAGAAAGAGAAACAAAGAGAGACATAGAGAGAAGCAGAGAGACAGAGAAAGAGAGACTAAGAGAGAAAGTGAGCGAGAGACTGAGTGTGATTTAAATCGATGCTGCTGATTGGTCAGCTGCTGTAACGCCCACTATGACATCATCAGCTGTCAGGTGGAATTTCAATTCTCCAACATTGTGTCAGTGAGATTCAGTGCGAAAGTTTTACACTTTAATCTGAAACACTTCATAACGTACACGGAGTTTATTTTATAAAACCAAAAACATCTGCGAAATATTACATATTAATATTTAATTATTAACTGTATCTTATTGAAAATGAATGAAACTGTGTGTGTGTGTGATAGAGAGAGTGAGAGAGTGTGTGTGTGTGTGTGTGTGTGTGGACATTGAAAGTAGGTCTGCTGAAGCTGCCTTAGGCTAAAGCTAACCAAGGACACAATCTCTCACACTCAGTCACACTCACACACACACACACACACACACACACACACACACACTCACACACACACGCACACTCACACACACACACACACACACAAGGAGGCTGAAAAGGGATGTGCACACTCATATGCATGCTCTACTGCACACACACACACACACACACACACACAGAGTGACAGATGGAATCTGATCCTTCATTAACCCCATACTGTCACTGGCTACCATTACAGGTCTCCTTAACTGTTAACACACACACACACACACACACACCATTTAGTCCCCTAGTTAGCATTCTTAACAGAGTTAGCTCCATTAGCTAGGTGAAGACTTCCATATATGGATTAAAGATTTCCTCTATCTCTCTATAGACTACAAGACACACCCAATAAGAGCCACTGTCACTTCCATATATGGACTTCAAGACACGCCCACTAACTCAATATATGGATTTAAAGACACATCCACCGAGAGCAACTCTCATTTCCATATATGGATTAAAAGACATGCCTACTAAAAGGCACACTCATTTCCATACAGGGACATCAAGACACGCCCACTATGGCCACATTTCCTTATATGGGTTTCAAGACACGCCCACTAAGAACCACTCTCATTTCCATATAAGGGCTTCAAGACACGCCCATATTTCTGTGTATGCACTCAAAGACGTGGTTCCTTCCACTGTGATCTGCACACACTCTTGGAAAGGAGCCAGGCAAGGACACTCGCACACACACACACACACACGCACACACACACACACACGCACACACATACACACACACTCACTCAGGAGAGCAGCAGGATCATGTGATGTGTGTGAGTGGTTGTATAGGAAGGAGGGACTCACACTCCTGTTTCTCTGTCTGTCCAGATGGCCCTCAATCCTAATCCACACACACACACACACACACACACGTGCATGGTTCTGAATAGAGTTTTCAAATAGAGCAGAGAGAAACATGATACACACACACACACACAAACACACACACACACTGCTTTCACATTAGCATGACCCGTGGTCATTAAGTGTCTAGTTTTGTGTGTGTGTGTGTGTGTGTGTGTATAGACGCAATGGTTCTCCTCCTTGTAACCCTACACACTCGAGATCTCTTACATCATCTAAGCCAAGTATTAACAAAAGCCCAAACACACACACACACACACGTGCACACACACACTCACACACACACACAATAGAACCTGATGTGTCCATGGCAACAATAAACAACGGTTCAACAACCTATAAAAAACAACAAAACTATTCACAGTGACTAAAGGGACCACAAGAGACGCCTCACCTCACCCTCTGTCTCTCTGACTCTCTCTTTATTTATCTTTATCTTCCTCTCTCTCTTTCTTTGCATTTATCTTTCTTTCTTCTCTCTCTTTCTTTATTTTTCTCTCTCGCTCTCTGATGTAATGCCGAGTGAGAAGAAAAAAAGTAATGTGAGTCGGTAATTTGATTTGTGTTCGGCTCCCTGCGAGGCAAACACACACACCTCATATCACTCTGTCTCCTCCTCTCATCATCTCTCCTATTCACAGCTGAGGGAGAGAGAGGGAGAGAGAGGGAGAGAGAGAGAGAGGGAGGGAGGGAGAGGGAGGGAGAGGAAAAGTAAATAAAGAAAAAACAGAGAGAGGGAGATTAATCAATGGCAGAGTGAAAGGATCTAAAAACAAAAAAATATGAAAAGAGAGAGAGAGATAGAGTGGCAAAGGAGTGGTGGACAGAGTGAAAAAGAAAGATAGATGGAGAAAGATAGAGTAAAAGAGAGAGAGATAGAGAGAGTACAAGAGAGAGACAGAAAGAGAGAGAGAGATGGACAGAGTGAAAGAGAGAGAGATAGATGGACAGAATGATAGAGAGAGAGACAGAGTAAGAGAGAGAGAAAGAGAGGGAGAGAGAGAGAGATGGACAGAGTGAGAGAGAGATAGAGAGAGAGATGGATAGAGTGAAAGAGAGAGAGAGAGAGACAAAGAGAGAGATAGACAGAGTAAGAGAGAGAGAGATGGAGAGAGAGAGATGGACAGAGTGAAGGAGCGAGAGAGAGAAAGAGTAAAAGAGAGTGAGAGAAAGAGAGATAGAGATGGACAGAGTGAGAGAAAGATGGGTGGAGCTTAAGTTAAGCCAGCTACCTATTTATCCTGTTTATTTAATGTTAACGTTAACTTCTCGCTGCGTTCTCTGCTAACTCTGGCTAAACTGCTAAAATATTTTGTGATTTAATCCTGTAGTTAGTTTCATTAGCAAAACAGCTAATGCCAGTTAAATAAGATAACTAGCATCATCATCATCATCATCAGTCCACGGTGGGCGTGTCCCAAACCGCACGCCGTTGTTCACTATATAGTCCACATATCCACCATCCCAAACATCTCGTCACGACTGTGGACACGTCTCAAACCACCACCAAATTAAACAAAAATTCCGGACTGGAAACGGAGGCCCTCGGCGTTCCAGGTGCGTTTTAGATCAGTGGGAGCTGGAAACGGTAACCATGGCAACAGAAACCAGGTGGAAATCATTAAGGTGGCACGTCTGTGGAAAGACAAATCGCCCTTTCACAACGCGAACTTAACGCAGGCTCATGAAATAGGGCACTGGATCATCACCGCGTGGACTGACCTAACAGGAAATGACATCATTACGGCACTGTGAACTGGGCTCTGGTAACCATGACGATAAAGGATAAAAGATCGATTTATCCGTTCTGCTCTTTTAGAAAAACAGAACTCCCCTACAGACTCAAACACACACACACACACACACACACTCTCACACACATTCACTCTCTCTCACACACACACACCAGCTGCAAAAATGCTTTAGCTGACACACACCCAGGAATCATCCTTCCAGTAGGAAAAATCCCCCATCCCTTCTCTCTCACACACACACACACACACACACACACAGAGCATTCCTATTTAAAAAAAAACATCCAACCACAGCCACACAATAAAGATTCCCGGAACTGTTCTACACACACTGCGTGTTTAAAATGATTAAATAAAAAGCTGAAAAAACGCAATGCAGAGTTAAAAACACAAAGTCTCAACGTTTGTGTAAAATATAAAATAAATTAGCTTTCACTCTCTACATCTTTGGTAGGTGAGCTTTCACATGCTAGGTTAGCTTTCACTCACCAGATTAGCTTTCATTAACTAGTTTAGCTTTCATTAACTAGTTTAGCTTTCATTCACTAGTTTAGATTTCATTCACTAGACTAGCTTTCACTCACTAGACTAGCTTTAACTCACTTGATAAATTAGCTTTCACTCTATATTAGCTTTCCCTTGATAGGTTAGGTTTCAAGGGAAAGCTTGAAAATAACTTGAAAATGTTTTGGTCTTTTCTCAGTATTCAAAGCTCGCTAGAAAGCTAGCTATGCTCCTGGATTGTACGCAAGAACTGGTATTGTCTTGCTAGCTTGGTTAAAGGTAGCTGGTTAGCTAGTGCGATTGTGCGATTGTGCGATGTTCATGTTTTTATATTTCATGTCACTTGAAACAAGGCTTCTTCAACTGAGCTCGGCTGTCATAATGATTAGCTTCTATGCTAGCAGGGAAGCTAGGCTATAGGTGTCGAAACATATTTATAATGATATTTTAACAACATGCTAACATTTCCTCGTGTATTCTAGTATAGTCAAGTGTGGAACAGTTCACTGAAAGAATTTTATATCACCTAGGAAAGGGTGACTAGCATCGTTTCCACCTGGCTACGTTTAGCAACCTGAAGCCTACAAGCTGCTACGCGACGCCTGTGGAAACTAAACACACAGGAGCGTAGATCTGCTTTCACACACACACACACACACACACACACACACACACACACACTTCAACACACTTGATATTTCTGCATTTAGAAAGATTTATCACTTATTAGCATTTTATTTAATTAGCCATCAACAAGCACAACATCAACAGGAACAGAAACCTGAGTCCACTAATAATAAAATATCAGCTATAAAAGCTTTAATCTAGAATTAGCATAATAAAACAAGGATTTACCTCAAAATGCTAACATTGTTGCTAATAGCTAAAGGATAATGATGGCTCAGTTAGCACAATTTAGCATAAAATTTCATTTCATTTATTTGAAAATGATTTTGTCTACTCATTCACTGACCATATTTTTTATTACATAAAGGATATTTAGTCTTTATTGCAAATTTACATCTATTTACATCCTGTAAATAGCCGCTAAGTCTTGTATACACGCAACCTGTAGACACAGAGACAACGGAAACGACGCAGGTCCATTCAGAACGTCAACATTTACCTCAGATGTTTCGCTAAATTATTAAGAAAAGACTCAGAACCACTGACAATAAACCACGCTAACTGATCTCCGCTAGCTAGGCATGCTAGCATCCTTGTTTTTGTTTTGAATGAATGGATTTGAGGGTGAGAATCAGTTTTCAAATCAATTTCTTGTGTAAAAACATAAAGCGTAAACTTTGTTCCCTTAATTTAGCTCATATGCTAATCGCTAATTAGCGGATTAGCTAGTGTATGCAGGTTTATATTTTAATTCTGTGTTGCTAGTTGTTTGTAGCAAAGAAATGACCACTTTATGCTAAATCATCTGGTGAGTTAGCCATGTTAGCATCTTTAGAAAGTATTGTTTATTGTGTTTGTCCTCTGTGTTTTGATTTTGGACGTTTAAATTTTAAAAAATAATAATTGTTTACAGAAATATAGCCTATACTTATGCTAACTCTCTCACGAGTGGTCTTCAACTTCGATAAAATCCTTCAGGCAAATTATTTAACATTCTCCAAATATTTATGTGTAATAAAGAGAGAAAATATGAAACCTACACACTGCCTTTGGCTAACACACACACACACGCACACACACACACACACACGCATACACACACCTCATTATGTTGCTATGCTGAACAGGCTCGTGGTGCTCATTAGCGTGTTCATGCTAAAGCAGAGCAAACGAAAGAGAGAAAAACAGATAGAGAGAGAGAGAGAGGGAGAGAGAGAGAGATAAAAAAAAAGAGGAACAGAATGAAAGATAAGAAAGAGGGACGAATGCGGAGAAACAGAATATGAAAGGACGGAGAGACGAGGAGACGGATGTAAGAACATCTGCACCCACGTCACATTAATGCGGACTCACACTCCTCTTTTCATCCCTCCATCCCCCCATCCTTACAGACCTGTAGCACACACACACATACACACACACACACGTCAGGGGGTCTGTGTTCATTTTCTCACATTCAGACTGCTGCGCTATTGTGTGTCTAAACACACACACACACACACACACTCTCACACACTCACTCACACACACACATACACAGAGAGAGAGAAAGAGAGAGAGAGAGAGAGAGAGAGATGACTCTGTTTCCTAGAAGAGGCGTGGTGTGTGTGTGTGTGTGTGTGTGTGTGTGTGTGTGTGTGTGTGGCGCCAGGTGCCAGGTTGGACGATATGTGGCATAGCCTACCTAACACACACACACACACACACACACACAAACTCTCATTCACAGGACAAACATACATTTAAATATGTTATATTTATCTACCTATCTATCTATCTATTTATCTAACATACATATAACTTAAACATGTCATATATGGTGTGTGTGTGTGTGTGAGTGTGTGTGTGTGTGTGTTAGTGTATATATGCTATAGTATAATATACTATACTATAATCATTGTGTAAGATATATATGTAGTATAATACACAGCACGTGTTAATACAATGTATACATTCACCATCCACTTTATTAGGAACACCTGTACACCTGGTCATTCATGCAGTTATCTAATCAGCCAATCATGTGGCAGAACACATCATGTGACAGCACAACACATAAACATCACACAGATGCAGGTCAAGAGCTTCAGTTAATGTTCACATCAAACATCAGAATGAAGAAAGTGTGATCTGTGTGACTTTAACTGTGGCGTGGATGTTGGTGTCAGATGGGCTGGTGTGAGTATTTCAGAAACGGCTGATCTCCTGCTGGGAATTTCACACACAACAGTCTCTACACAGAGTGGTGCGGAAAACAAAAAACATCGAGTGAGGGACAGTTCTGTGGGTGGAAACATCTTAGTGAGGAAAGAGTTGCCAGAGGAAATTGATCAGATTTGTTCGAGCTGCCAGGAAGGATATAGTAACTCAAATAATCACTCTTTACAACCGTGGTGAGCAGAAAAGCATCTCAGAACGCACAACACGTCAAACCTTGAGGCGGAACAGCAGAAGACCACATCAGGTTCTTCTCCTGTCAGCCAGGAACAGGAATCTGAGGCTACAGTGGACACACACTCACCTACACTGGACTGATGAGGATTGGAAAAAGATCAGATAAAATTTGTCTTCAGGTGTCACCAAAAACCCTGTCACAGTCAAAGTCAGTCTGAGATCTCAGAGACTCCATTTTGTTGTTTAACAGAAACGTTACCTGAAGATCTTCACCTGAACCTGCATGATTTTTAAGAACTGGGCTGCTGGCACATGATTGGCTGATTAGATAACTGCATGAATGACCAGGTGTACAAGTGTTCCTAATAAAGTGCCCAGTGAGTGTATATCTATCTATCTATCTAGATAATGGTTTTGATAATGACTCCGCCCCCATACACAGGGATCGGGGATGATGACTCCGCCCCTATACGCAGGGTATGAGGATGATGACTCCGCCCACATACACAGGGATCGAGGATAATGACTCCGCCCCCATATACAGGGATCAGGGATGATGACTCCGCCCCCACACACAGGGATCAGGGATGATGACTCCGCCCCCATATACAGGGATTGAGGATGATGACTCCGCCCCCATACACAGGGTACGAGGCTCACTGAATGGTTTTATGAGGATGAAAATGATGTAAATCACTTGATGTTATGGCTTTCACAGTCAGCACATCTCAACCTAACTGAACACACACCCACACACACACACACTCACACACACACACACACTCTCACACACACACACACCACATCTCAACCCAACTGAACACCTGAGCGATGTGTTTGAGGGAAGATCTTTAGACAATTGGTTCTCCATCACTCCAGTAGAGTTCCACGCACGTGTGTGTTCTGGAGTCTCTTCGTGGCCCAAACACCTCGTTAACACACACCATGTTGGGATTTTCTTTCATTTATCGCACATGTGTGTGTGTGTGTGTGTGTGTGTTGTATTTATATGCAATGTCTATTGCATTTAAAGATTCTCTGTCATCATATAAAGCATAGTACCTTTAAATGGAAAAAGAGCAACACCAGACAGCCTAGAGCCTGACTATGTGTACATGTGTGTGTGTGTGTGTGTGTGCGTGTGTGTGTGTGTGCGTGTGTGTGTGTGTGTTGTCCTGCGCTTGCGCTAACCTGACACAAGGAAAAAAAAAATCAATCATCAAAATGGAGTCGGGTCGGTGAAAGGCCCAAACGCAGGAGCACTGGGTTAACAAAGAGCTCCGTCTCTCCTCCGTTAGCATCCCTCCAGCCGTCTGTGTGTGTGTGTGAGTGTGTGTGTGTGTGTGTGTGTGAGTGTGTGTGTGTGAGTGTGTATCCACCCATCCATCTACCCATCGAACCAGCCATCCATGCATCCATTATATCTATGTATCCTTTTCTTCATACATGTGATGCATATAACCAGGAGAGAGCATCCTGGTCCAACACACACACACACACACACACACACACCTCAACGTTCCCTAAAATAGCAGTGCCTCTTTTTGTGTAGGCGCTGCAGCTGCTTCCATTCTATGACGGCTAACGCTAACACACACACACACACACACACACACACACACACATACACACACCGTTTCTCCCCCACCAACAGAGGGCCTTTATGTAGCTGGATGAGGCAGCAACCGTGGTACTGAGAGAAAGATAACACACGGCTCTGTCTTCCCCTGTGACTGACACACACACACACACACACACACACACAACCCAATGCATCAACACAGCTGCCCTTTCCATCCATCCCTCCCTCTTTTCTTCTCTTCAGCAAGGCCAGACGCTGGGACGAATAAAAGGTATAAATATAAAGCAACCCCCTCTTCCTCCTCATACCTCCTCCCTTTCTCTATCTGTCTCTCTCTCTCTCTCTCTCTCTCTCTCTGTGTCTGTCTGTCTCTCTCTCTCTCTCTGTGTGTGTCTGTCTTTCTCTCTCTCTCTCTGTGTCTGTCTCTCTCTCCATCTCTGCCTCCCTCTCTTTCTTCATCCACATCCGACAGAAGAGAGCAGGAGGAAAAAACCAGCAGCTTCTTACCCGAAACATGTCCTTACGTTCTCAGCCTGAGTGTGTGTGTGCCTCCGTGTGTGTCGTGCGCTCATCCTCGGCCCGGTGCGCACCGTGAGTGTGTGTGTGTGTGTGTGTGAGTGTGTGAGAGAGTGTGTGTATTCCTATGACACACAGCTCGGCTCCATTCTCTCGTCAGACCGGTTCTTGACCCCTTAAAGCTGCACTGGCTCTCTCCTGCTCCACTGGCTGCTTGCTGTTCCCTAGCTCGTGATGTCACAGGCTCCTCGCGCTCTTACTGGCCGAGAGGCCGCATACTAATGAGGGCAGCTGCTGGAGGGGAGGGGCAGCGAGGGAGGAGGCCCACTGGAGTTGATCTGCTGGTTTACACAGAAGGAAGGAAAGAAAGAAAGAAAGAAAGAAAGAAAGGAGGATTGACATCTGGAAGGATGGATAAAAAAGAAAGAAAGAAAGAAAGATGTCAAAAAGAATGGATAAGAAAGAAAAAAGAAAGAATGAAAGAAAGAAAGAAAGAAAGAAAGAAAG
>CM040480.1:499109-509766 GCA_022758105.1 Pangasianodon gigas
ATAAATGTTATAAATTTCAAAATAGCAGACCGCTGTTTTCAGTTTACATTTTAAATTTAAACCCAGAAACCCACTGAAACCACGCCCACTGAAACTGCGCCCACTGAAACCACACCCCCGTAGAAGCCACGCCCACCGAAACCACACCCACAGACACGCCCACCAGCGGCAATCACAGACTTTGGAAGTGGAGCCGTTCTCGGGGCTGTAAAAGCTCTGTGTGCTGTAATGGAGATAAAAATACAATGTTTTTGAGAACTTTTCGTTAGAATTTTTCTCCCTGGTGGACGGAGATGGTACTGCAGTGTTCTTTTATTCCCTAACAATTATATTATAAATAATATTAAATAATATTTAAAGATTAAATATTATAACTTATCATTCTGTTTCATTATCTGTTCTAATTGTTCATTGCAAAATAATAATAACAATAATAATAATGTAATTAATGATTATTTCTCTGTGTGTGCGTGCGTGTGTGTGCGCGCGCGCGCGCGTGTGTGTGTGTGTGTGTGTGTGTGTGCGCGTGTCTAGAGTGTCGCGTGATGAAGACTCCTAAAGGTCAGAAAGGTTCGGCTAAAAGTCCTGGTCCGATTCGCCGCAGCAAATCTCCTGCTGAGTCCAGTGAGTACACACACACACTCTACACACACACACTACACACTCTACACACACACACTACACACACACACACTATACACTCTACACACACTACACACACACTCTACACACACACACTACACACACACACACTATACACTCTACACACACTATACACACACTATACACTCTACACACACTACACACACACACTATACACTCTACACACTCTCTACACACCACACACACCCTACACACACTCTACGCTCTATACACACACATCTAACTGATTTGGCTTTATGTAAATGTAATTTTGTCATTTAAACAGTTGTTTTGTTGCTTTTGAATTCCTCAACACAAAACTAATCTCATTCACCTTTAATTTTGGAAATTTTTAGGAAAAGGAAATAAATTTTGGTGGTAATTAAGGTAAAGGTAATTAACTGTCAGTCTGCTCTTGACTTGAGTTTGGAGTTTAGAGTTTGGAGTTTGGAGTTTGCAGGAACACGGACGCTGCGTCACGCTCCTGAAAGCCGCAGGAGTGAAGAGATATAACCAAACACACTCGTTATTTACGTTCATGGCTGTGTAGCAGATGTAAGTCGCAGCACTCTGTTGGCTCCGCCGTGGATTTGGACGATGTTCTGAGAGTTTTCTGGCTTTTGTCTGCTTCATTTATGTGCAAAAAAAAAGCCCTGAATCAGCAGCATTCGTTACCCACAATGCACTGCAGCCCGCGCCAGACACATCACACCACTTTCACATGTAAACACAGTGACCGTGACTTAGCAACCTGCGACCTGATGGAGGGACGTGCCAAAGAGTGTTCCACAACACACACACACACACACACACACACACATACACACACACACACACTCACAGGCCAACACTGAAGAAAGTGGAACGCTGTTTCTCTTTGTTTCTTTCTGCATGTATTCAGTCGTTAAGAGCTGAAAGAATGTTTACGGATCGTCTCACGATTCTGCGATAATTAATCCTTTATCACGTGTGGGTTAATAGACGGAAAATTTAACAAGAAAAAGAACAAAATAAAAAAAATAAATAAATAACAGCAAGTGTCCCTGCATAAACATCTTTCTTTTTCTTTCTGCATCTGTCTTATTCTCTCACTCTCTTTCTGTCTGTCTTTCTCTCTGTGTGTGTGTCTATCTCTCTCTCTTTCTGTCTGTCTCTCTCTCTGCCTCTCTTCCTCTGTCTCACTCTCTCTGTCCGTCTCACTCTCTGTCTGTCTGTCTCTCTGTCTGTCCGTCTCACTCTCTGTCTGTCTGTCTCTCTGTGTGTCTATCTCTCTCTCTGCCTCTCTTCCTCTATCTGTCTCTCTCTCTCTCTGCCTCTCTTCCTCTATCTGTCTCTCTCTCTCTCTGTGTCTCTGTCGCACTCTGTGTGTGTGTGTGTCTCTCTCAAAATCAAATAAATTCACGCTCTCTCTCTCTCTCTCTCTCTCTCTCTCTCTCTCTCTCTCTCTCTGTAGCTAATGGTACCGGCTCCAGCAGTCAGTTGTCCACTCCGATCTCTAAACAGTCTCCGATTTCGACCCCGACCAGCCCCGGAAGCACCCGCAAACAGAAGGTACATCATCACCATCATCTATCACTCTCTCTCTCTCTCTCTCTCTCTCTCTCCCTTGCTCTTTTCATCATGTTTATTTATTTACGCTGTGACGGAGCCAATGTCAGTCTCATATTCTTTTTTTTTTTTTTTTTTCTGCGTTTCAGGATCTGTATCTGCCTCTCTCCCTGGAAGACGACACCGAATCACTGGGAGAATCCATGTAAGCTCCGCCCACCCGTCAATCAACCCGAGCTGCCGATCACAGAGGTATCTGTGGTGTTCTTCGTCGCCCCCCGGCGGTGTGGAGGAGTGGCGTTTCTTTATCGCTTCGGCACCGTCCAGCTTTCGAGCGGTTATTCTGTCGTTTCTGCGCTTTTTTATTTTTTTTGCTGCTTGTGAATTCGTCGCGTCCATTTACAGCACCTTTCTTCAAGTTTGTGTTTTTTTGTAATAATATTTTTAAAATAATGTTCTGTATATGCAGGGCATATACACGACGATCACGAACGAGTTGAACACCTGGGTTTCTACGCAATTTAAATCCTTTTTGTGCATTTTTGAAGTGATTTTTAAAAAAAAGAAAAATCCCTGATATCAAATGTACAGTTTGTAGTTGTGAGTGCATTTCATATCAGCGTGTAGATCTTTTTTTTTTTTTAGATTTTTTTGTTTTCCTGTCATGATTTGTCACTTTAACATTAAAAAAACATTCTTTCAGGGCTTGGTTCTGCGAATTCCAAGCAGCAAACGAAGTTCTATCGGTCTGACTTGTACAAAAATACTTTTTATTAATCTTTTTTGTAACTCTCGCTGTGTTAAATAACTCGCTGTGCTTTTAAAACAAATCGAAAGCAGTTTTTTGTTTCAGTCCCGACTAGGCATGTGCTGAATTAACGGCATTTTCAGATTACGATAACAGGGTTACGATTTTATCACAGTACTGTAGCTACATGTAGCTTTTTATTCCTACGCTGTCGTACACGTGACGTTTGTTTGCTCAGAACGGCTCGTTAGCTTCTCTCTAAACTGTTAGCGACTGTAACCAAGAGCGAGACGACTAACACGAGCTAGCTAGACGCAATTATGCGAGTTTTTAAACAGTTTTACAAAGCGAATTTCACAAATTTGACTGTTAATCAGAACAATCTCACGTTTGGAATTGTTTTTTTTCGATAACAATATCGTTAAATATCACGATATATCGTATAGAATCGATCATCAGCACATGCCGAGTCCTGACCCACGCCGTGCTGATTCAGCATTTCAACGGCATGTTTATGAAATCTGAGCTTACGGGAAAAGGGGAAAAAATTCACTCGTGTTTTTCGTGTTTAAGTAAGCAAACCGATAAAAAAAAAACATGAAAAAAAGAGGAAAATAGAAAAAATAAATAAATAAATAAATAAATAAGAAGGAAGCAAGAAAACTGTCCAACCAAAGCCATAAGATTAGGGCCCTTTAGACAATAATAAGCACATTCATCACCCTGAGATTAAAACGGAATTTCACCTTCTTTACGTCTGCGATTTAGTTTTTCTTGAACGAGGGATTTGGAGTGAAGAATCGAAAGCATACTGGAGAGGATTTTTGAGAAGAAAGCCAAAGTAATTTGAAAGGTTTGAAGGATCGAAGGATTTTTATTATTTTTTTTCCATTCTGGTGGCGGTGTACATATCGGCATGAGTCACGCTCTAGCGCTAGAAACTCGCGTAAAGCTGAAAAAAAAACCATTTAAAAAAATTTCTACTTTCTCTAAAAGAAAACGTTTGGGATAAAATATCTGTTTTTTTGTTATAATGCATGGTGGTGTGTTCTCTCTTACGGGGAAAAAAAAACAAGAATGTCAACATTTCTTTGCTGATGCTAATAATCACATTGTCTAAATCGTCTGAAATTCATATTACACGTTGATTTGATTTGATTTGATTCAGGAGTCGGACACTAATCTGATCTGATCGCTTCTTTCTCAAAGCTGTTCATGTAAAAAAAAAAAAACACTTCTACACTCATCATCATTATTACTGCTGTTATTATTAATGATTATACTTATTCATATTTTTATCGGACGTGATCGGACGTGATCGTCTGACATCAAGCTCTGAATTTCGTGACTGTATAAATCGCTCAGCGTTAACGGATGGTCTTTTTTTGTAACAGATCAAGTTCATGCTTGGTACAAACACACACACACACACACACAAAATACAAAAAAAATCCTCTGCCTCTTGTATTATGGTATGATGTCATAACCACTTCCTGTTTCAGTATCAACACAATAAAACAATATAAATGTGCAAAAAAAAGTCATTTCTCATAGTGTTTAATACGAAACACTCCGGCAGGTGCGTTACGGTTGTTGTTAGGTGTGTGCCGATACGTCGTTTGTGTATCGCGATAATTTTCGAAACTTCATTTCATCAGCGTTTTAATCGTGTGACATCATACGCCATTCGTGTGTTAAACTGAATTCTAACTTTCACATCGGTCCAAATTAAGGGCCCTTAATAGGCGGCTGTCCTTAAGCTGCCTTCATCTAGGGGACTTGAACGCTGAACAGAAATATCATTAATATCGTTAATATCGTGATGAGGAAGCGATTAATCGACACACACCTAATTATTCTCATTAACATTAACATGTGAACGTGTCTCACCTCCTGTGGTGCCTTTTCTCCATTCTGCTGTTTTATAAATTAATCAAAGTCTGTAAATCTGTCTCTCTCTCGATCTGTCTCACTCTATATCTGTCTCTCTCTCTCTCTCTCAATCTGTCTCACTCTATATCTGTCTCTCTCTCTCGATCTGTCTCACTCTATATCTGTCTCTCTCTCTCTCTCTCTCTGTCGCTCTCTCTCTCGATCTGTCTCACTCTATATCTGTCTGTCTCGCTCTCAATCTGTCTTTCTGTTTGCTTGTTTCTCTATCCGTCTCACTCCCTATCCTCTATGTGTCTCTCTTTATCTGTCTTACTCTCTCTCTCTCTCTCTCTTACTCTCTCTCTCCCTCTCTCTCTCTCTCTCTCTCTCTCTGAAGTTGGTTTTGTAGTATTTTAGGTGAACTCTTCACACAGTGCAGATATTTTCTCCTCATCCTGACACACACACACACACACACTTTTTGCTCCCTTCGGTTTGGGGATGAATTTTGAACTTCCTCTCTAACGATGATGATGATGATGATGATGATGATGATGTATTTCCTGCTGTGTCATCGTGACTTGTTTCGGTGATGTCATTCTGTGTATCAACTTCGATTTTCAATAAAAAATGAGATGTTATTCAAATCCCATTTTCATTCATTAATTTATCATCATGGTGATTTTACACGTTCGCGTGTTGCCGTTGCCGTGGTGATTGTCGGCGACCGGCGGTGTCGTGTAAGCGTTACCGTGGAGACGGTGTCCATGTTGATGGTGAATTGCTAACAGAATTGTTTTCAGTTGTGAACGGAATCGTGTTTGGTTCACAATTAACGTCGTTAGCTACATTTGTGAAATTGGCATTAGCGTATTTCAGTGAAATATAATATGAAATAAACGACATACGCAACACTTTCACCTGAAAACATCCACACAGCTGATGTTCTTCATGCATCTCGATAAGTAAATCACTACCTGCACCAATCAGCGTCCATGTTTCACAAAAAAATCTAAATAAAACCAAAAAAAGGTGACAGATTTAACACTGATGTGGTGACACTAGCGAGCCTTTCATGACACCAAGCTCTCTCTTTATTTCACTAAATTCTTCTCAGATCACAATAATCTGAACATCTGTAACAGAAATGTGATTCCTGAACAGAGAAACCAAGCTGAGTGCATGAGAATGCAGAAAAATCATTACTAATATGTAATAAAGTAATAAAACCAGTTATTTAGGAGTTGAACAGAGTGGAGGGGTTACTTGAGGTCGTTTTTTATCATTCTCTCGTCTTTCTCCTGCGCTGAAAGAGCTGCAGAGTCTCTGACCGAGGCGTCGCTCTAATGAAGGGGGTGTTATTATTAACAGCGATGTGGAGTGTGTTCGTCTGTCACTGGCAGCGATTCGAGGTGCAGGTGGCGTCGCTGATTCACAAAGACGCAGAAGAAATGGATTTGTTTTTGTTTTACAGGAAAAGATTTAAAAACCGCGAGATGAATTAACGTCTGCGCTTCAACAGCGACCGAATAAAAGCCATCTTACCTGCACTGTAACACACTTCCTGTGTGTGTGTGTGTGTGTGTGTGTGAGTGTGTGTTTTAGGGGTGGGGTCCTTTTTCAAAAACAACTGAAGCCTGTTTCATCAAAGAAAGAAAGAAAGAAAGACACAGAAAGAGACGGAGATACAGAGAGAGACAGACAGACAGAGATAGTGAGAAACGGACAGAGAGACAGAGAAAGAGATGGAGAAAGAGATGGTGCAAGGAAAAGAGAGAGAAAGTGACAGACAGACAGAGAAATATATATAGAGAGAGACAGAGATAGGGAGAAATGGTGCCAAAGTGAGAGAGAGAGAGAGAGAGAGAGACAGGAAAAGAGAGAGCACAAGGCAAAGAAAGGGAAAGAGGGACAGAGAGAGAAAGAGACAGACAGACAGACAGACAGAGCAAGATGGAGAGAGAGAGAGAGAGAGCACAAGGCAAAGAGAGAAAAAGACAGAGAGAGACTGAAAGAGAGAGACAGAGATAGGGTGAAATGGTTCCAGAGAGAGAGAGACAGAAAAAGAGAGAGCACAAGCACAAGGCAAAGAGATAGAAAGAGGGACAGAGAGAGAAAAATACATAGAGACAGAGAGAGATAGAGCACAAGGCGAGAGAGAGAGAGAGAAAGAAAGGGAGTGACAGACAGAAAGTGAGACACAGACGGATAGAGAGTTATTAATAAGAACAAAAGAGGAAAAGCAACAAAAAGCTTCTAACCATCCCTCGTTACTGTTTACCCCCCACCCCTACCCCATTCCCAGGACAAGTGTGGTTGCCATGGTAACATGGGCACCTCACTTCAAGATTCAGTTACACCTCCTGAAAAATAATTACACCTCAGTTAGTAATGATTAATTATTAATCAGAGTCACTGGAGAGACGAGTGCGGTGATGATGTTGTGTTTCAGTTCAGTCCTGTTCACTTCCCCTAAACACTCAGGAGTGCGAATGAGACACGACCGGTGAGTAAACTGCTCCACTGTCACTTTAATGCTCTTAAACACAGACCAACAGAGTAGAACTGAATAATTATACACGCGTGAGGTCATCGGAGAAGTCTGTAAATATACGGATCAAAGGCAAAATCTAACGAACAAATAATACATGAATGTTTAAATAAATAAATCAATCAATAAATGGATGGATGTGTGAAAAAATAAATAAACAAACAAAATGATAAATGTATAGCTGGATGAATGGGGGATGAATAAAAGAAAATAAAATGAATAAATAAAATTGATGGCTGGTTGTGAATAAATACGTAAACAAATTAACAAGCAAATAATTAAATTTAAAAAATGGATGGTTAGATGAATAAATTGAACAAAATATTTACTTAACTATATTTATAATATAGATGCATGGATAAATAAATACATAATTAAAATAAATAATAATTAAATAATAATTTCATAGTTTTATATTGGATAATAGGGTATTTAATATACATGATTTAATTTTCATACAAGAAGCGTGTATTCAAACAAGAAGAAGAATACATTATTTATATTTATATATTTATATATATTATACAAATATAAAATAATACACAAATCTCTGCTCTATCTGCTCTACTTTAACTGAGAGTATTAAGCGTTTATGCAGCGTGTGTAAGCCTCCAGTGTTATTTGTTGTAGTTTGGCGCCGCCTGGTGGTTACAGCTGAACATTACAGCGGCACTCCAGGTTAATCCGCTCACCTGCTCACCTGCTCACCTGCTCACCTCACCTCACCTGAGCCCAGACCAGAAGATCCTCATGATGAGCTGAAGATCAGATCCGAGAGCGTGGGAGCTTAAAACCCTTGAGCAGGTCAGTCAGAGGAGAAAACGTGTCCACGTGGACTTCTTTTTCCTTCTTCTTCTTCTTCTTCTTCTTCTCCTTCTTGTATTTGCAAATTTGTGCCGTTGTACCATCACAGTTTTTGGTGTAGAACCACGAAATTCAGCCAAGACGTGGATCCCATGTGGGAATGCTGTGCTTGTGCTTTTAGGAAAGGTTGGAATTATGATGGCTGTGTGGCAGAACTCCGGAGAATACATGGGGAAACTTTCACTGGTTCTGCCATCACACCATTTGAGACCATGTTAATGTACATATATTAGAGACAATTAAAACTGCACTGCTCCGCCTACAAATAAACACACTAGCAACCATCTGAGATTCCATAGCAACCGCCTAGCTGTGACATAGCAACCACCTGGGATCGAATAGCAACTGTCTAGCAACACCGTAGCAAATACCTAGGATACCATAGCAACCAGAAAGAAACACCCTAGCAGTCACCTAGCAATACCCTATCAACCACCTGGAATACCATAGCAACCGCCTAGCAACACCCTAGCAACCACCTGGAATACCATAGCAACCGCCTAGCAACACCCTAGCAACCACCTGGAATACCATACTAAGCATCTAGCAACACCTTAGTAACACCCTAGCAACCACCTGTAATACCATAGCAACAGCCTAGCAATACCCTAGCAACCACCTGTAATACCATAGCAACACCCTAGCAACCATCTCCAGTACTGTCAAACCAATATCAAAGTTCTTTCACTAATTTTTATTTATATGAAAGATAATAACCCATAAATAACAGGTGAGTTTCTCCTGACGCTGTTATAGAGGTGTAATAAAGCAGTAATGATATTTACTGCAGTTTATCGCCCCCTGGTGGCTGTAACTGTGTATTACAGCAGCGTGAGCACTGAGAGCGAATAACACACTGAGCGCATGAATGAACACGTGATGTTTAAACCTGCATGAAAGAGTTTCCTTTTTCATTACAGATTAATAAACATCAGTTAACAATTAACATTCAAGACCTGAACAACAGCTGCACATTTCTACTGTGATTTACCTGTCTTCCTGTCTGAGAGAGAGAGAGAGAGAGAGAGAGAGAGAGAGACAGAGAGAGATAACTTAGCAACACCCTAGCAACCACCTGGAATACCATAGCAACCACCTAGCAACACCCTAGCAACCACCTGGAATACCACAGAGAGAGAGAGAGGGAGAGAGACAGACAGAGAGAGAGAGATAACATAGCAACCACCTAGCAACACCCCAGAAACCACCTGGAATACCATAGCAACCGCCTAGCAACACCCTAGCAACCACCTGGAATACCACAGAGAGAGAGAGAGAGAGAGGGAGAGAGAGACGGGCAGAGGGAGGCAGAGACGGAGAGAGAGAGACGGGCAGAGGGAGAGAGAGAGAGAGAGAGACGGAGAGAGAGAGGGGCAGAGGGAGAGAGAGAGAGAGACAGGCAGAGGGAGAAAGAGAGAGAGACGGAGAGAGAGAGGGGCAGAGGGAGAGAGAGAGAGAGCGAGACGGGCAGAGGGAGAGAGATAAAATAATATCCGCCATGTTTTAGTCAAAGTCAAAGTCAAAGTCAACTTTATTGTCAATTCTGCTATATGTACAGGACACACAGAGGATTGAAATTTCGTTTCCCCCAGACCCATGATGTGAGAAACCAACATAACAAGACAAGTAATAAAAAAGTAAAACAAAATACAATATGTACATTATAGACATTCACGGCACACGTGAGTGTGAAGATATTTACATTTTAGTGCAAAACAAGAGAGAGCAGCAGTTGTGGAAGTGGCTTGTGCATTTGTGTGATTTGGGGTGTGTGTGTGTGTGTGTGTGTGTGTGTGTGCAGTTACACAACAGAGAGAGCAGCAGTAGTAAAAGTGGCTTGTGCATTTGTGTGATTTGGTGTGTGTGTGTGTGTGTGTGCAGTTACAGTTCGGTAACTCTTAAGGCAGAGGGCAGAGAGGGGAGAGAGTTCAGCTTCCTGACAGCCTGGTGGCTGAAGCTGTTCTTCAGTCTTGTGGTTCGGGCCTGGAGGCTGTGAAATCTCCTCCCCGATGGCAGAAGACTAAAGAGGCCTTGTAAGGGGTGGGTGGGGTCCCCCGCTATGCTGAGTGCTTTCCGGGTTAACTGGGTGTTGTAAATGTCTGTGAGGGAAGGTAATGTGGCACTGATGATTTTTCCTGCTGCGTTCATTATGCGTTGCAGTGTCTTCTGGTTTCGAGCAGTGCTGTTCCCAAACCACACAGTGATGCAGCTGGTCAGGATACTTTCAATGGTCCCACGGTAGAATGAGTACATGATGGGTGTCGGGACTCTGGCTCTTCTCAGTTTGCGGAGGAAATAGAGGCGTTGTTGTGCTTTCTTGGCCAGAGATGCAGTGTTGGTGGTCCAGGAGAGGTCCTCTGTTATGTGCACACCCAGAAACTTGGTGCTGCTCACCCTCTCCACAGCAGCACTGTTGATGATCAGAGGAGGGT
>CM040480.1:513367-521259 GCA_022758105.1 Pangasianodon gigas
AGACAGCGATAAATAACGAGAGCAGAATCTGATCATTAGAGCGCAACGATTTATTTTCATTATTGATTCATTCATTCATCGATTAATGTATTGATTCATTCATTTATTTTTGTTTATTTACTTATTTGTGTGTTTATATATTTACTGGTTTTATAGATAAGAATGAAATGAATTGAATTAAATTAAAAAATGAATGTGCTTATTTATTATGCTTACTTACAGGTAATCTTGCATTTTATGCATTTATCTGCTTTAAATGTTTTTAAAATAGCAAATTGCTGGGTGTGTCCCTGCACATAACTGTGAAACTGTACAAATTCTGAAACTGTAAAAAGTGTAAACCTCTAAAACTGTAAAAACTATAAAAACTGTAAAAACTATAAAACTGTAAAAATTATTAAAACTGTAAACCTCTAAAACTGTAAAACCTCAAAAACTGTAAAACCTAAAAAAATGTAAATATGGTAAAACTGTAAAAACTCTAAAAACAAAACTGTCACTATTTTAACTTTACTGAGCTTCTAGTCATGTTGTGTATCGCTAACGATGTAGTTGCAGGTAAAACCTCTGTGTCTCTTCTGTTTTACCCAGAATTCCCTCTGTGTGCCGTCCGTCAGCCTGCAGGTCGATTTTAATCAACGCAACATAAATTCACACAGAGAACCAATCAACACGCAGGACCTCACACAATACACCAATCACACGAGAGCTCAGGAACAGGCAAGCCCCGCCCCCGACAGCTGGGCCTATTGTAAAGTGGGTCATGGTTCAATAACTAATCTCACACACACACACACACACACCTAAGGCCTGCATAAATGAGTGTGTGTGTGTGTGTGTGTGTGTGTACGTTCGTTGCTGCACCTGCATAGCGATTACCTCTTTAAACTGCCGCCCCTCCCCCACTGAGAGGGTCTGTGCATAAATAAACGCACCCTCGTGCGGCCGGAGAGAATAAAGAGTCGTGTGGAGAAAGAAAGTTTGTTCAGATGTTTCACTCTCACTGTACAAAGAACATTGTGCTGCTGCTGCTGCTGACCACACCCTACACAAACACACACACACATCACACACACACACACACACACCACACACACACACACACACACAGTTTACATGTTACAGTTACATGGTTAGAAGTGAGCAGAACCGGTTGTGTTTAATAAGACCGAAAGAGTTCCTGCTCCTCTAGTTCTCTAAATTCCTTGTGTCTGGAATTGCTTGTTCCCGCGTTTCCACATTCCTTAATTTATAATTTCATACTCCCTTATTTTTCCCGATCTCTACCTGCATATTTTTGTGGATTTTTTTTGCTTTCCTAACCTGACTTCCTTGTTTTTCTGTTTTTCTACTTCCTTACTTTTCCTACATTCACATTTCCCAAGTTTCCTGGTCTGATCGTTTCCGATTTCCTGTTTTCTGCCTCGCACATTGCCTCATTTCCATTTTTCCTGTCGTGAATATTTCATATTTTTCTAGTTGTCTGATTTCATCTCAGGTTTCCGAGTTTTTCTGGTTTCTTTGTGATGATAAAAGTCTCTGCTCGTTGTTGCTTTTCTCGGGTTGTGTGACAAAAAAAAAACATCTCAATATTACAGAATAAAACATATGAACGAGGGAATGAGAGCGGTTTCAAATCTCTCTCTCTTTCTCTCTCTCTCTCTCTCTGTCTCTCTCTCTGTCTCTCTGTCTGTCTGTCTCTCTCTCTCCTCTCTTTCTCTCTCTCTCTCTGTCTGTCTCAGTCTCTCTGTCACTCTCTGTTTCTGTCGCTCTCTCAGTATGGCTTCCTCTTTCCTAAAATCACAAATCTGACTAGTTATCAAAAATTAATACACTAATTAATTATTATTTCTAATAATAATAATTTTCCTCTCTATCTGTCTCTCTCTCCCAAAATCAGACTATTAATCAAAAGACATCTAATGCACTAATCAAATAATTACTTAATAATAATAATAATAATAATAATAATAATAACATATCTCTCTCTCTCTCTCTCTCTCTCTCTCTCTCCGGGGCCGTCACTAATTGCCCCTCAGTCGGGCGGTGATCCCTCGCTCTCTCTGATCTCTGGGGGAAGAAAAGCCGAGCGTCTGTCCCTCGCTCACCCCTGAGGGAGGGCAGATGGTGGCCGAGGCCCAAAATTAGCACAAGAATATAGAGAGAGAGAGAGAGAGAGAGAGAGAGAGTGATGAGAGGAGGGAAGGAGGGTGGTGTGTGTGCGTGTGTGTGTGTGTCTCAAGAGCAGTCTGTCTCATTCACTGTCTGTCTTTCTCAGTTTCCTGCTTTCTTTCTTTCTCTCTCCTTTGCTACCGTGCTGTGTGTGTGTTAAAGACAGACATCTTGTTGTCACCCCCCCCCCCCCCCCCCCCCCCCCCCCCCCCCCCCCCCCCCCCCCACACACACACACACACACACACACACACACAGCTCTATAACCGTCGGTGTCACCAGTAATCAACAAAGCGCGACTCGTTATGTCATGACATTTGTTGACATTTTGAGGAAGACAAACGATGGTGGACGAGACGGCAGTGACATCATCACATTCTCATCAGCCAATCAGCTGCCAGGAAGGGTGTGTGCTTTACAGTTCATTAAGATTCATAGCCACACACACACACACACACACACACACACACATGCTGGGTTAGGGGTTTATGATGATATCATTCTCTTCATTAAGTTTTTATTATGTCTTAATAATTTTTATGTATTTGTTAAATGTTTATATTTTAAGTCCACAAAGCGATGAAGACCTTCATGTCCTTCATTTACTCTTCATCACACAGTGGAAGATGATGATGATGATGATGAAGAAGAAGAAGAAGAAGAAGATGATGATGATGATGAAGAAGAAGATGATGATGAAGAAGAAGACGACGATGAGGATGATGATGATGATGATGATGATGAAGATGATGATGATGATGAAGAAGAAGATGATGATGAAGACCTTCATGTCCTTCATTTACTCTTCATCACACAGTGGAAGATGATGATGATGAAGAAGAAGAAGAAGAAGATGATGATGATATGATGATGAAGATGAAGAAGAACAAGAAGAAGAAGATGATGATGATGAAGACGACGACGATGACGATGATGATGAAGAAGACGACGATGAGGATGAGGATGATGATGATGAAGAAGAAGAAGATGATGAAGACCTTCATGTCCTTCATTTACTCTTCATCACATAGTGGAAGATGAGGATGATGATGATGATGATGATGATGATGATGATGATGAGCTCAGTGCTGCCCTCTGCTGACTCTCTCTCTCTCTCTCTCTCTCTCTCACACACACAGAATTAAAAAGCTGAGTTTCACCGCCGCCTAGTGGCCAAACTGTGTCAAAGCATGTTGTGATGCATGGTGTGTGTTGTGATGTTCCGCATCTGATTATTAAATTATAAATTATATTTCACATCCTGCTGCTCATCAGACACCTCAGATACACACCTCTGTTTTACTTTACTGTAATCACAGTGTGTGTGTGTGTGTGTGAGTGTGTGAGTGTGTGTGTGTGTGAGTGTGTGAGTGTGTGTGTGTGAGAGTGTGTGTGTGTGTGTGTGTGTGTGTGAGAGTGTGTGTGTGTGAGTGTGTGTGTGTGTGTGAGTGTGTTCAACTACTTGACTGTTACAATTAGCTGTAAGAAGCTGCCAGAGACAGGAAGTGAGGAATCAGTGATGGATGGATCGGTGGGAGAAGGAAGGAAGGAAGGAAGGAATCAGGAAAAAAGGAAGGAAGTAAGAAAGAAAAGAAAATAGAGAGAGAGAGAGAGAGAGAGAGAGAGTACTGAGTATCAGCTGAAATAAATAAAACCTTTTTCAGTTTCACTCCTCACACTGTCACTCTGTAACTTCCGGTCAGGATACAGATTCCCGCCATCAGCATCATCTTCTTCTTCTTCTTCTTCTTCATCTTCCTCAGCACAGGAGGAGGAGGAGGAGTGAAGCGGAGTGATTTCCTCACAACACTAGCATGCTTAGCTAACATTAACGATCTGCAAGTTGGTGTTAGCTCCATTAGCTCGCTAGTCAGGTTTAACTACGGGCTGAATTTGGCTTGTTACGTCATCTAATTAAGAAAACTAAATCACTGACGTCACTCTTTCTTTCTTTCTTTCTTTCTTTAAGAAAATGATTAAAGTTCAGCTTCAATGCTTTCACTCACACCGCAGCACCAGCACGAGCTCATTAACACACCGGACGTGTGTCTGTGGGAAAGCGCGCGCGCTTCCGCCTCCTGTCGGCGTTTTGATGTTGTGGAGTAACAAATCTCGCGCCTCCGCACCGTGCGAACGGAAGACGAGGCTCGTGCGCCTCGCACCTGAGCCTAAACTAGTGCGCATGCGCGACTTCAAGGGCATTCTTGGCACCGTAGTGACGTCTCTTTGATGTCCTGCGCCTCCGTATATCCGCCGTTTGTCCATCGCACGCGCCACACTTTCAGAATTGATGAAAAAAAAAAGACACTTCCGGAACAAAAACGTGTTAGCCAATTGGTCACGTGATGCAATCATGCAGTTGTAAAATAAAATAAAATAAGTAAGTAAACTAAATACGTTTATTGATCGAATGCAATACCAAACAGTGGCGCGCGCGCGCGCTCTCTGGGATTCCTTTGATCTTTGACCACATGGCGCGCTGTGGCGCGTGGCCCTTTTTTTTTTCGCACCTCGCGCGCGTTTATGATGTAAATTTATGCAGCACGAGCCAGCGACAAAAAAAAAAAAACGGCGTAAAGGAAGCGCGTGTTACGAGTTTCGCCACCTTCTCGCGCGCGCCAGAGGAAACTCCCTTTGATGGTGAAAGGTGCGAATCTGCGGCGCGTGCGTCCACAACAACAACAACAACAACAACAACAGCAACAACAACAAAGTGCATAAATAACAGAAGTATGCAAGAGAAGAGAAACGCGAAAAGTGAGTCATGGAATGTATTTATTTCTGCATTCAGCATATACAGATATATAATTTCTCAAAACATTTAAGAAAAAAATATTATTTAAAAAAAAAAAAGGAATAAAGTGAATAAATTAAAATGTGCAAAAATACATAAATATCACCAAAGCAGTACAGAGCAGTGGAGAATCCATAGATAGAAAAATATTGCCATTATCATTTATACACTATGTACAAGTTTTATTAACCCCTTAAACTCTCCTCGGATTCTTCAGCTGAAAGTGTGTGAATTATTTATAAACTAACAATTCTGAAGTTTAAGGATTTTACATAAAGCATGGCCACTTTAATTTAAAAAAAATAAAATAATAATAATAATAATAAATGTGTTCGAAACACTAAATAAATATCTTCTTTATCAGATGTGGCATCTTCAAATGAAATGTTATTACACAAGCCCTATAATTTTACACCCAGTCCATGTGTGTGTGTGTGTGTGTGTGTGTGTGTGTGTGTGTGTGTGTGTTTGAGTCTCTTAAGGCCACGGTCTCCACACGCGCTGTCTGCCGGCCGCCTGTGGGCTGGTCGTGGGCCGTGACGCGCTGGCCGTGTTCTGGTTGTGGAGACGCTGGATGGTGTTAGGATCTGTGTGTCGCAGTGTGATCTTGTACGGGTGTGTGAGTGCGTGTGTGTGTGTGTGTGTGTGTGTCTTCACACACTGCAGTCCTTGCGTGCCGTGACTCTGCTTCACGTCTCTGACGCCAGGCCGGTGTGGACGGCTCAGGCAGCGATACAGGGACGAGGACAGGGAGTCGTGCAGGCCTCGCGCCACGCTCTCCTCCTGCAGGAAGTGAGCAGCTTTCTGTAAACAAGCCGAGAAACCGTCCAGGAACTGATGACCTCCTTCTGACGAGGACTCATCTTCTGCTATGGATTTCTTGGCCTTGGCGATGGAGCTCTGCAGGAAGAGAACCGTGTGTTCTAGGATCTCGGCTTTTTCCACTCGCCTCTGAGATGCGGCCTGGAACGGGAAATGATGTTTAGACAATGTTACACACACACACACACACACACACACTCACACAGTCAGGAGATCAGGTAGAAATAACAGGTTTGTGAGACTCACCTGTTGCTCGGGACCTTGCAGGAGTAAAATCCGCAGGTTCTCCAGACTGCGGTTCATTCGTTCTCGTCTTCGACGCTCAACCTGAGGCTTCATCAGCTGGAAAGAGACAAGAACGTCAGTGAAGGTTCTGCTAAACTGTTCTCCTAAACCTTCTGTGTTCTCTGATTGTACACTCTCAGTAAGGAAAGTGTCGATACGTCCTCATGCATCGTTCCTCAAGTGTGTACTCTGAGTGGTGTGTATCTTACGGTAATTACGATCCAGTTATGTACTTTAAAACTTTTTTCACTATAGGTCACTATATCCACACTTACAGATAGAGGACACACATTAAAGGTACAAAAGATAAAGGATAAAGAACAGAACAGTACAGTGCCTAGATTTCTGAGTGTATTATTATTATTATTATTATATTATTATTATTATTGTTGTTGTTGTTGTTGTTGTAGTAAAATGTCTTTGATTTATTCCAGAGAGTATAAAGTGCTTACCTTTCTGTCCATTTTCAATCTCTCCATCTCTTCAAACGTGTTCATTGTCGCTGTATCCCAGACCTGACTCTTCATAAAGACTGAAAATTATGAAATAAAGTCCAGAAAAGGTTGAAAAAGTTCTCGAGTCCAGGTTCTGCTCTGATCAGTACGAAGAAGTTTCATTGCTGAAGTGAAGCTCAGCTCAGGTATTTATAGCCATTCAAGCCGGCTGCGTCACAAAGCCACGCCCACATCCGAACTCTGACTAATCAGTGGCTTGTATGCAAATTCAGGCTTTTACTCGCCACGTGATTGGTCAGTGATAAACACTGGTCTTATAAATCGCAGTAAATAGAGTCAGTAAATAGAGTATTATTGTAATTTTGAACAAATCAGACTGGATTAAATAAATCTGCAGCATGGAGTTAGTTTAAAACATGGATAATAATCTGTGTAAATATGTTTAAAAAAAGTTTATAGCACAGTAAAGTGTGAGTCTAACAGTTTAATTAAATAATCAATACATTTGATTTGTTTTGTTTTGTTTTTTTTAGAAAGAACTGCTCTGTGATGAACAAATAACATCTTTTTTAACTAGTTATATGTGCAGATTAATTAAACCTCTTGATAATAAGTGAAAATAATTAATAGTTAATAAAGATTAGTTCATAGTGTAATAACAGTGGAGTGGAGTTCACACTCACTGTCCTGGGAAAATCCCGGAACATCTACAGCACCTCGCGCCTCGTCTTGTTTCTTGGCACGCGCTCTCCGCCACCTCGACTTCCGTGGGCACGTGTGTGTGTGTGTGTGTGTGTGTGTGTGTGTGTGTGACTGGGGGGTTGCTGCTGCTGCTGCTGTTGTTGTTAAAAGCCCTTTCACACCTCCACTGAGACAAAAGGTGTGTGAAAGAGACACACTCCGGTATCTGACCTGCTTTTCTCCATCTCAGTCCCGCACACTTTAGATCCTAAACGTCTTAAATCCAGAACTTCAGCACACCGAGACTGCATTCTGATCACATCAGGGTCTTGTGCAAACTTCACCAGATTCACCAGAATTACTAGATATTCAACTTCCGGTGATGTTGAAGCCTGGAGCGTGGATGCAAAACACAAGAACACACCTGAAATCGTTACACCGGAAGTTATCGTGTAGTGCAGTGGAGTGAATTAAATGTGCTTTAACTTCTCCTGGCTGCTGTTTGAGGTGATGTGCTGGGAATGAAGCTCTGAGACTAAACACAACACTAAACACCTCACAACCTGCTTTATTACCCGTCAGGATTTGCGCGTCATTAAGCGCGCTCCCGAGCCTTCCCACGTTCACACGCGCACTGTCTCAGAACCGCAAGCTGGATAATTCTATAAAAAGTAAAAAAAAAA
>CM040480.1:527958-541418 GCA_022758105.1 Pangasianodon gigas
GGGGGGGGGGGGGGGGGGGGGGGGGGGGTCAGAGGTGATGAAGTACAAATCCTGACAGGTAATAAAACACAGTGACCTTCAATTCTCAGGTGTGAGTGAGAGAGAGCTCAGAGAGTGTGTTCCCACACTCACACTCCTGCACACTGAGACTTTAATTAACCCTGGAGTTAAACAATACACACACACACACACACACACACACGCACACACACACACACACACACACACACACACACACGGAGTTTTACATTCATAAGCCTTAGCTCCAGAATCTTAATCCACTGCACAAGGACGAAGCTAGAAACACGATCCTGACAGATGAGCTTATTTTGTTTGTTTGTTTGTTTGTTTATCAGGATAATTTTTTTTTTAAATATTACAGAACTGCATTAATTCCCCGAAAACATGGACAACGCATTAAATATACAGTATAATTAACACACACATTCATATATATATATATATATATATGTATATATATGTGTGTGTGTGTAAGTTTGTAGAAAACGCACAGATGTAAAGGTGCTGAAAACAATCCCGGATTTATGGTTTCAGAGGCGCGCGCGTGGTCGCGCTCGTTCCAGACGGTCGGCACGCGCGCATTTGTGCCTTAACGACTCGGGCACAGAGGGGGGCACACACACACACACACACACACACACACACAAACACAGCCCTCACAGTGTTTAATGCGCATAAGAAACAGCTCAATCGCTGCAAGTCGGAAATGTGTTTAAAGCGATTCCCCACTTAACACGTTTCTCTTTCTGTGTTGCCAGATTGGTGGATTTTAATCACTTTAGTCTGAGAAAGCGTCACTGAGTCCTGTTATAGTTAATAAGTTACACTGTTAAAGTAAATTATAGTATTTTGAGTGACATTTATAGACATTTAAATCAGAGATTCTCTACTTTCTGCAGCCAGAGACGCCTTTAACTGTCACACAAACTCCACAACACACACAAGTGCATATTTACTTTACAAACAAAATATATGTATATTTATATTTGTAAAAAAAATAAATAAAAATAAGCAGGTTATGTGTAAAACAATTTTGTCTCTGTATTGGAGCCAGAGAGTTTTGTTTCTCTTCAGAACTTTTCATGGAAGATGAATTTTTATTCATATTGTCATTAAATTCCAGTTGATCTTATTTATGTGTAAACCGTAATGTTGTCTTTACTTAAACAATCAAGTCATCAGGACTAAACATTACTTAAAATGTCACGTTTTGTTCCCATAAATCAAAAATATAAGTTTGTTTAATTTATTTATCTACAAAATACATCAACTTAAGATTCCAAAATACATATAAACTTTCCAAGTGTTATGAACTCAAACTCATGATTCATTAAAAAAGCTCACTCTGGGCTTTCTTTGATGTGATTGGCCATGCGAGGAGTTCTGCCTAGCAACACGAGAACTAACGCTCTGATTGGTGGATAAATGCAGAAGGTGGTCCTCTTCGTCAGGTCTGTTGCTGGTACTGGTGTAGTGAAGTTCTAGAGATCATCATGAGTAGGAGACGCGACTCCGTGTGTGTTTATAAAGAAATGACCATCATGTAAAGGATGATTTGTAAATAAAGTTGCATTTTATTAAATAGTATTAATAATTTGTGACGTCAATAGTATTTAAGTACACTTAAAATGAACACCAAGTTAAAGTGAACTTAATTATTTAAGTAAAATCTACATGAGCATCAAGTGAAGTGAACTTAAATATACACTAAGTTTTGGGAGAAACCATTACTCAGGTACGAGTTTACTCAATCAATTGAGTCTAGTATGTTTATGATTTCTTCCTCTGTAACACGATTAGAAAATCACGGACCCCCCGGTTCTGGTTCTCGTACCGGACCCCACTTTGAACCGTGGATTTAAATGACCTCAGTAGATTTAAAAAGTGGATTCAATCTGGCAACCCTGACATTCCATGATAAAGCAGGATTACAGATTTGCACTAAAGGCTTAAATGTGTATAAATTTGTATAAATCACTGAACACACGTCTGCTGTAGATATTTAACTCCATCCTAATGTCCATCTTCATACGAGTCGCGTCTAAAAAATTACAAGATGGGTTTATGAGTGAACATGGCGTTGTGTTTCTGTATAAAGCCATATCCCGTGTCCGAGTCTGTTCTTGATGGAGGCGTCACGTCTTCAGGTTGTCCATCCGTGCATCTGTCCGAGATTCTCATTATCCTAATGTTTGTAGGATTGCTATGGAAAGATCACAGTATCAACAGATGAACTGATTCGGTTTTGGAATTGATCTGAACAGAGTCTCCATCACTCCCTGTGTGTGTAATAAAGCCATGAACTATAAACTAACCACAGTTTAAAATCTATTCATCGAGATAAGATAAGATGAGGAGATGAGATGAAATGAAGAGGTTAGGAGATGATGAGATGAGGAGATGAGGAAATAAGAAGATGAGATGAGATGAGGAGATGAGGAAATGAGAAAATCAGATGAGGAGTTGAGATGGGGAGATGAGATGAGAAGATGAGGAAGTGAGAAGATCAGATGAGAAGATCAGATGAGATGAGGAGATGAGGAAATGAGAAAATCAGATGAGGAGTTGAGATGGGGAGATGAGATGAGAAGATGAGGAAGTGAGAAGATCAGATGAGAAGATGAGATGAGGAAATGAGAAGATCAGATGAGAAGATGAGATGGGGAGATGAGATGAGAAGATGGGATGAGAAGATGAGGAAGTGAGAAAATCAGATGAGAAGATGAGATGAGATAAGGAGATGTGATGAGATGATGAGATGCAGAAGGTCAGCTGTGGGTCAGAAGAGCAGCATTTACACTTTCTGACACTGTCTTTGACCTCATTAGTGCACTTCTGATCTCCACTCCGTCAGCTGCAGTTATTGGTTTATGGGTTTATGGTAGTTTTACACACACACACACACACACACACACATGAATGAATGAATAAACATCTGAGTGTAAATGCAGTTTGGGAAGATACCGTTGTCATGGTAACTGAGAAACGCATCTCCGTGGCTGATTAATGTTCAGCAACAGCGTGCGCCGCAGGTAGTGTATCAGTGTGATGTGTATTTAATGTGAATCAGTGCGCTGTCTGCTGTGGCGTGTGAGACCTGTGGCGGTCATTCCCACGGAAACGTGCGAGCGTTTGTCCTCCACAGCCGTTAAAACGCGCACGCTGACGGTCACAATGCTAATGAGGTTAATGAGCCGAGGTGCGCGCGCTCTCACCGTGCACGGAGATCACCTTCCAGCTTTTCCCACGGGATTTTACTCCTCAGGTTCTCTGAGGAACACCTTCTCCTTCAGCACGAGGTTATTTACATCACATTCACAAAACTGAAAATGAAATTAATATATAAATTAAATTATAAAAATAAATATTATGATCATCTTAATATTATATATGTCCTTAATTTGTTTATGATTATGAAAAAAAACATCTGTGTAACTGCACTTATTGAGAAATCACACACATCACATGACCACGTAAAAAAACAAACAAACAAAAAGATGAATTTCAGCATGTTATGCTCTCACACTGCTCACGTGAAGTAAACAAGTAAACACACGTGACATTGTGAGAATAACGTGTGATCACCTGTGAAGATGAAAACTCTCAGAAATGAAAATGTACTAAAGGTGCCGTACGTTTCCTTGTCGCTGAGGTGGTTCTTTTATCTTTAGTACCTTTCATTAAAAGGTTTAAGGTGCAAACACTAAAGATACAAAAGATGTGAGATGAGATAAAGAGATGAGATGAAGAGAAGAGATGAGATGAGAAGATGAGAAGAGATGAGGAGATGAGATGGCGAGATGAGGAGAGATGAGATGGAGAGATGAGGAGAGATGAGATGAGGAGATGAGATGGAGAGATGAGGAGAGATGAGATGAGGAGATGAGATGGAGAGATGAGGAGAAGAGATGAAATGAGAAGATGAGATGAGAAGAGATTAGATGAGATGGAGAGATGAGGAGATGAGGAAAAGATACAAAAGGTGCACTCTTGATGGTACCGATAAGGGGTGGTACTCTTTAGTACCCTTTTCCCTGAGAGTGTATGAATCCAGCTGCTCATAAACTACTTTAAATTTCAAACCGCATAAATAATAAATAAATAAATAACAAACACGGTGCGGTTTTTTTTGGGGGGGGGGGGGTCCTCCCCAGGAACGCGCATGCGCACTAGGCTAACGTGGCAGTGTGTTTGTCTACAGTGCAACAACAGGAGCACACTTAGCACACAGGTGAGACTTCACACCTCCAGCTCACACACACGCCACACGCCTCTGTACATCTGTCTGTGTTTATACTTTAGTTTAAAAGGTGAACAGGGGAAAAAGAGGCGCATGCGCTCTGAGTCGTGGCGTCACTCCGCCGGGTTTCCGTTACTGCTGATTAAATTCCGTTATTAGTAGCAGTAGTAGTTGTTGTTGTTGTTGTTGTTGTTGTTGTTTCCTTTCAGTTGTGTATTCGTGCACCGTCTCCGTTCCTCACACGAGACAGGCGCGAGCGCGCTCGAGGACGCGTCCCGAAAGCCGCGCTGAAGGTTCCTCGGGTCTCGCGCTTGCGGTGTCGGCGTGTTGGTTCTGACACGTCGCGCGCGCGCGCTCAGCGTTCCGTTCCCACGAGAAAGTTCCGAGTCGAGCGTCCACGTTGCTCTTTCCTGCATGTGACGTCACGCTGATACGGCCAATGCACGTGCGCGCGCAGTTACGCGCTGCTTCATGCGCTTTCAGTTTACTCCTTTTTCTTTTCCTGAATTATTATAGAGATAAAAGCACCTCAGGACGCTGCTGTTAGAGGAAAACAATCAACGCCGGGGTGCTGTGATGAAGCAGTGGTTACTGTAACCACCCCAAAGTGTTTTATTCCCCTTACACCACAGCAACTTACCCACAATTACAGCTATTTATTCATTCATTAAAGAAAGCCATACTTATTATCCGTTTTAATTAATTAATTAATGTTCTGAAAAAAAGCGTAAACTTCTGCTTTGCTTTAAAGTTACAGCTTTACCTCTGACTGTTACAAAGCGCTAACACTGGAGACTCCTTCCCTAAATGTCTCCCAAAACATGTGCAATGATTACACGATTAAAACGATTACGTTTTTAATAAAAACCTGCGATCTGCAGCTGAACTCCTGTCACAGCTGCTGTTACAGAAAATGAATCAACACCTTCTGACCAATCAGAACCCAGACCCCAGACCCCAGACCCCAGCAGCACTGTGGTGTAGTTAGTGTATTGTGTGTCTGTGTATTCTGGTGTTGGATCAGAAATGGAAAATAATCAGCAGTAATTCTTTATTCTTGCATTCTTATTAACAGGAAAAGTTTTTTTTTTTAAATATATATATATAAATAATTTACAATAAGCAATTTTATCAAATGGTCTGAAATTTGTGCCAAAACTTTTACTCACTCTCAGTGAATATTTCATCACAGATCATGTCCTTATATAAATATAGCTATATAAAACCTCATAACGCAAAAACATATATATATTTTAAAACACGATTTTGTGTAAGTGTGTGTGTGTGTGTGTGTGTGTGTGTGGGTCATGAACTCTCCGAGGAGGAGTGTGTTGGTTCACGGGGTGTGAAGGACTCAGTGCTGCAGAAAGAGCAGATTAGGTTTGCATTCACACTGAGCAATAAAACAGTACAATCTGCCTCATAAAGACATAAGCAGGTTATAACCACATGAAGCATTACAGCAAACAAACCCCCACTAACACCAGCGAGGAGGGCTTACAAAGGAAATACATCCAAGTCAGATGTTTGCATGGTTAGTTTTTTATAAGCACAGGCTCATGATATTAATGTTATTTATTTATAGCGCATAAGCTAAAATACAGCTGCTGCTTTACACACACACACACACACACACACACACACTTTTAGCGCATGATGTGCTGCGTTTTAATAACTTACAGCCTGAGACTCTGCAGCTGTATGAATATATATTCCATATTAACATATATATTCAATATTATCTTATATATATATATACATTCAGTGGAAATAATGAAACTTTGCGTTTAACAGAAATGGCGCTGTTGCAGGAAACTTTGTTTTTAGTTGTTTTTGTTTTTTTTTTTATCTCAAAGTTAAAAATGTTATAACGCAGGCAATTAAAACTAGTTGAGAAAAAAATACTTTTAAAAAAAGTCTGCATCTGCATCTGATTGAAGCATTTTTTTTAAACATATATATATATATTCAGTGTACAATAAAGAAGATGCTACAGAGATCCATATGCAAACTCATAAATACACATTATAGCATTATAAGCGCGCATTTTATCTAGTTATTTAGCTTTACTTAGCTTAATGATCAGTGTTTTATTGGCTAGTTGATTTGTCCAGGCAATAAAACACACACAGCAGGTCTGAGATTTCTATAAACACATTTACAGTAGCACTTTTCAGACCTCGCGTGAATAATCGCTTTATACTTTTCTTATCTTGGACTGTATAAACGAGGTGCATGTTGAGGTCAGGCTTCCTGCAGTCCTGAGCGGTTTGAGCAGTCAGAGGTGTCATTAACATTAACATCTCCAACACCTTTCCACCAATCAGAATGAAGCCCAAGGTGTCACATGGTCCCTAGAAATAAGACGCGCGCGCCTCGGGGCAGCTCACAGTTCCTCCTCAGCGCGCCACGGAAAGGACTTTAAAAAGATTTATTACTTCTGTTTTTATTTCTTTATATATATTTTTTACTCTCGATCTGTTTCTTGCGAACTTTGGCGTTGTTTTAAGTTTGTCTTGGTGAGGAAAGGGAAGGATTTTCACCTTTAACCATGGGGACTCCGAAACTGTCCAGCCGCAGAGCCTCCAGAAGAGTGAGCAGCTTTACTCCTGTTCTCTTTTCTTTTTGTTCTCTTTTCTTCCTGAACATTCATTCTTGTGAATATAATGATGCAAATGTAAGATAAGAAATAAGTCTAAAGATTTTAAAAATGCACAAGTTTGAACAAATCATGTGCTAGTTTTGGTGTTAGTTTGTATTATTAAAAAGTCGCATCAGTTTTGCTTTATTTATTTATTTATTTTTTAAAAGAAAATCCCTGTTTAAAATGTCTTTTCTGACTTTTTTCCAGGTCCTGAAGCCGGTGATTGAGAAGAAGAGGAGAGATCGGATTAATCAGCGTTTAGATGAACTGAGAACTCTCCTCCTGGACAACACACTGGACTCGGTACTGAGAGAGAAATCTACAGTCTTTTCATTTTCTCTTCATGAAACACAAACACCATGAAGCTCATCTCAAGCAAACTGCAGTACAGTCTGCTCTGTGTGTGTGTGTGTGTGTGTGTGTGTGTGTGTGTGTGAAAGTTTTCACTATTTATCTAAATGTCTGATCAGCTGATTTGTCTAAATGAGATCTTTACACATTTACAGATCTTTACTATTATATTACATTAATAATAAATAACAAAGAGCTAATAAACTCCAGTTAACATTACCGTAATAAACAGCATTAGTGGCTCCATAGGATGATACCGTAATACACAGTAAACTGGACCCACAAATCAGCATCATGGAAAAAATACCGTAATACACAGGAAGTTTAAGAAATATGACGTGTTTGTGTTAGAGATGTGGAATATTGATGGCGTATCATTTAAATTTAGGCTTCTGTAATACCGTAATACACGGTTTTGGACCTAACTGGTGGAGGATTTGATGCAAAAGTCAATCATGGAAACAGAGTAGTAGCAATATGGCAGAGCTGCAAACTGGGGAAAAAAAGAGCTAAAAAATTAAGAATTAAGAAGTCAGATCTTCTCTTTGTTAATGTGAGAAGGCTCTCAGAGAAGACAGTCAGTGTTTTTTTTTATTTTTTTATTTAAAGTACTAATATGTGTAATTTCTCAGAAAAGAAGTGTATTGTGATGTCGTTTATTAATCATGATGATCATTGGCAGAAAACTGTTATCATGTTAACAGAACCTCTCTCTTAACCTCTGAAGCTGCTGAAGCTGCTGAAGCTCGTTCACGTGGATCGTGGATTTGTTTCTGTTGGATTCGACGCTAACACTTTGCTGTTTTTCTTCATCATCTTTTGTGCTCTTTGACAGAGACTACAAAACCCCAAACTGGAGAAAGCAGAGATTTTGGAACTCACGGTGGAGTACATCCGGAAAAAAGCAGCAAACGCAAAAGAAAATGCTGGTAACGTTTCTAACCTTATTCCTCCAGTAAATAAAAAAAACATAAAATACTTTTATTCTCCAGATCCAAAACTCCTTATTTCACTTAAAGAGTACCTCCTGCAGTATTCAGGGCATAATGAGTGAATTCTCAGGACAAATTTAACAATTTTCAACTCCATGTCTTGTGTTTATTTTCTAGAAAATTGTTCTTCTACACTCGTCTAATGTTAGTCGTGTGATTATATTAAAGGCTCTGTCCCAAACTGGACACACAGTGCACTACAGAGTGTGTAGAAGCCATTATTCTATAAAGAATTGGGTATAAATTTCATCAAAACCAAACTAACAGTTATATCTTTATTATGATGAATCATCAGTCACATGATTTTATGACAAACAGATGTTTATTTTAATAAAGTGATTTAAAAACGTTCATAAACATGAGATTATTTACTCCAACTGCAAGCGGCTATTAGGAACGATTTGCTAATAAATACACACACGTAAACAAATGACACGTTATTTACTGTTTTGATTTATGAAATCTGTTTAATAATCAGTTTATCAATGTCTAATTCACATTCTTTTTTTTTGTCCAATTCTTTTGTCCATCTTTTCCCCCAAACACACATTTCCTCTCACACACCCTGTTCTGTTTTTCTAACCTGAACTCATTTCCTCTCTGTCTAACACTTCACACCTGTTTATAATTCCACTATTCCTCCGTCTGTCTCCTTCTGTCCTACACTCGTTTCTCATCCACTTCTTCCTTCCTTTGCCTGTGATTCTTTAATCCTCGAACAACTACACAAACAACTTTAATCTTATTAACAACTCAAATCACTTTCTATTTCTGACACTTTTACTTCACACCTCTTCCTGTTTCCTCTTTTTTTCTCTCCTCCCTCTTTCTTTTTCTCTCCTCACACCCATCAGCAGATTGTAACAGAGACCCGGGCGACCGCGTTGCCCCTGCGCAGACCGCCGGGAGACCCCGAGTGCCCGTCGCAGGGCTCCATGACGTCCCTAACGTCCACGCTCACGCCCCCATCAGCCCGCTCTACACCGCCGGCTTCCAAGAGTGCATCTCTCGCCTGACCAGCTTCATCGAGTGTGTGGATCTGTCGCAGAGGGAGAACTTCATCCAGGGCCTTCGCCATCACCTGCAGTCGCACACCGGCGCCCTTTCGCAGGTCAGAGGTCACGGGCAGACTCACACCTGGGTCCCGGGCGACGTCCGAGCGAGCGCAGAGCCCTACTCGTATGCTAACGGGCTGTATCCCAATTCGTTCGTCCTGCATCACCCGTATCCGTCTCCTCCGTACTCGCTGTCTCCTCCTCCATCACCCTGCTACTCCTCCTCCTCTCCGACGTACCTCTCCGTCCCCTGCCACTTCCACTTCCCTCCATCCGTCTCTCCTCTATCCGACTCTTCTTCATCCTCCTCGTCTTTCTCTACGTCCACTCCGGCAGTCTCAGCGAGCTTAGCGCCAGCGACCCAGGCTCCTCCACGACCTCCGACCCCTCACTGCGTCTCGGCCCAGCGGACTCTGAGGCGAGAGCTCTTCCCGAATCACACACACGCCATCTGGAGGCCGTGGTGAGCACACACACACACACACACACACACACACACACACACACACAGAGGACTACTCTAATAAATACACCACAGCTGTGTGCTATTTAAAGTCCCCTCAGTGGGGCTGTGTCTCATTTTGGTGCTGGGGCGTAGCGAGACTGCGAGGTGAGAAAGACGGGTTTATATCGCAGCTCTGAATCAATCGACGTTCTGAAATTTTTCATTTCCGTTGTTTTCTCTTCTCTTCCTGTCGACATTCCTCTTCCTTCTCGGAGTTTATCTACCTGTTCCACCTCTTTCCCTCTATATTATATACAGATCCTGTAAATATATTTATTTTTCTGTGTATGTAAATTAATTGTACATTTTCTCACCTAATAAAGCTCTAATTTTGTTACATATTGTTAAAAGTGTTGTGGCTGCTGAATTTCTTTTCTCCTCTAAACATCCGGTCATCTAAAGAAAGTCATCTGATGCTCTGACAGAATTATCATTTAGAGCGACTCTTAAAAACACCGCGCTTCGATTCCTTAAAGGCTCTTCAGTTTCGACCCCCTGGGAGAAGCTTCTAGATCCCTACACCTGAGAGTTTTCTTTCTAATTTCTAAGTAGAGATAATAAAAAAAAAACTTTTAATGAATCTCTTTTTTTCTAAGAGTGTTTCTTAATATGTTTAATTACAGATAAAGTTACACATTGCTGCTTTAAGTGTTTTGTTGCTCTGTTTTATAAAGTATAAACACGTATAAAGTTTCAGTTTGAAGTTTATTTGTCATGTGCACAAAATGTCAGGAACAATTGTACACTGAAATGCTTGTTGTGAGGCTCTACAGCTGTGCAGTACAAAAATACATATATATCAGAAGATAAAAGGAGAAAGAGAGAGGGAAGAAGGGAAAAGAGATGATTTATAAGAGAGTATAAAAAGCAGATGAAGGAGCAGGATAAGTTTAAGGTAGCATTTAAAAATTAAAAAAAAAATTACAATTAAAGCAGCTCTCTGTCACTTTCAGTGGTTCATGTGCTTCAACACTTTTTATAGCTTTAATCCATCAGAGGTAAAGAGAGCAGGAAGTCGATAAAAATACTGGAACAGAGTTTAATTTAGAGCTTTAGCTCCCCCTGCTGGAGAAACTAACTCACTGTCACCTGTTTCTCGTTTGTCTCTTGGTTATAAATTACATAAATACATGTCCAGGCAAGTTCAGGGATTTATTTATCGAAGACTTTTAACAAACAGTGTTGAAAAAAGGGAAAATTCCCATGTTGTGATTTTAAACTTTAGAGGAAATGGATAAGTATTAAAAAAAAAAAAAAAAGGGAAGTATAAAGTGAACTCTGTCTGTTTCATTATCACACAATCTGAGACCTGGTGAGAGCAGGATAAACACATGGAGCCTCAAAATATGCATTTAACCCTTTCATGCCCAAATTATTTATATGCATATCCAGAGTCTTTTTTATTTTCTCTTTTATTTCCATAAAATTGCATGATATATGAATTTTGATTCTGTCTAAATATTACTTATATAAAAATGTAAATGGATTGTCCATGAATTAAAAAAACAAAACAAAACAAAAAAAAGCTTAAACAAAGTATGCCTGAAAAAAATTCCAATGTCCAACATTTTTAACATTCAGGTCTAAAATATGTAATGTTAGAGTTATTTCTATAAGATATCATTTCTAAACATGCAAAATTGACACAGTTTAGGACTGTTGCATGACTCAAGGAAGTAAAAAAAACAAAACAAGACCAGTTTAAAAAAAAAAAAACAGAACTAAAAAACCCTAGGTTTTTTTTTTAGAAAACCTTTTTTGTTATTTATTATTTTATTCTATTTATGGAGAATGTTAGAAAAGATTGAGAAATAAACACATAGTCTAGAGATTCATTAATTTATAGTAATGCTCTCAAGTGATTTAAATATCGTATTTTACTTAAATATATGTTTAAAAAAGCCTTAAATTGACTGTCCATAAGTGTGGACTCTGCATGAAAGGGTTGAAATGGTTTCCAAAAGAAGTGCCAGCAATTTCCAAGCCCACTTCAGTGTGTATCCCAGTAAATCCCATCTCCTTAAAGGTGTGTTAGTCGAGATTAAACAAGATCTGAGCTCTAGTGGTGAAGTAAATGAAGTACAGTGTGTCCCAAAAGTCTCCATACAGAGGGAGAATTAACACTTTTTAGCAAAATGTCCTCCAAAATGTTTCATATTTAGTGTATATTATATATATATTCTCAGATAGTCTTTAAGAACGCGTTTGAGAAAAGAAGAAGGTGTTGAAATCATTCTCATGACTGGATCAGGAAGCTGTCTCAAGGTTGCGATGGACTTTAACAGGAAACATGGCGAGAACATCACACACCACACTGTCACCAAACTTACTAACACATTCAAAAAGACTGGAAGTGTTGTGGATCAACAGAAAAGTGAACGTCCACCAACATCCGCTGACGAAAACACAACTGACGTGCTGCTGACAAACACAGTCCCCTGTGCATGGAGACTTCTGGGACATGCTGTAGAACAACACTGGAACGATTGTTTTTTTATTTTTACTTCTCAACCCCACCCCCTGAGTGTGTGTATGGTGGCCAGTTAGAGTTAACATCACTGCTGTGAGAATGGTTAAGAGTTATGATTTATGAATCACACGGAAGTTAGCTCTAAGTGATAAAAATGATTTCTGTAAAGCTGCCATTCGAACAGTTACCGTATTACGCCATGTTTTCCTTGAGATGGAGGCGTGTCTATTAAAAAGACTGACAGGAGGCTCATGTAAACACAGACATTCAGTTCGGCCCTGACTGCAGTTCTCTAATCAGAGTTTCTCAGCCACACTTGATGCCATTGCTTAAACATGCTCTACATATTTTCCAGATTATTTGTACAAGAATGAAAAAAATCGCCTATTGCACCTTTAATGGACTACATTATAACAGCTTACGTGTATTAAAACTCTAATAAATATAATAATGAACATCCCTGCTGCTAGCATACAGTACACACGCTGTGCACAGAAAAGCCTACAGTGATCGATGATGTTCTATACTTGGACTGTTTATTGTTTCAGGAATTTTCTTCAACCCCATTTTATGATGTCATATAACAGTAGACTAGCTTATCTAAAATTAGAAACTAATTAGAGCGCTTGGCCTCTCTTAGTCAAGCGCAGTCAACCTCAGATGGACCTGCTGATGTTAGTTTCTGAGCTGACGTCAGTGTGAAATAACAGAAATGTTAATCATGGTGCCTGTAATCCATGTAGCATGAGCAGAGCTCAGAGCCGAGTTCATCTCGAGGCCTGGTTTGTCCTGATTTTCCTGCTCTAACACGCCTGATTCAGCTCATCGGTTCATGAGCAAGTGTAGTCAGGGCTGGGAAATTACCAAACTGTGTAGGGTGGTTTATACAGGTGAGGTGTCAGTGGGGAAGATGGAGGCTCAGGAGATCCACTGACGTGTGGAATATGTGTATTTTGATCAAAATATGTGCTTGTGCATGGATTTTATCCCAAGCCAGAGTTATTATACACTCCATCCAGGGACCACAGTTAGGATTTCATGCTTTGGAGTGAGGGGGAAAAAAAGGAGCAATAAATAAAAATAACAAAAACTAAATAAAATCAATAAATAAATAAATTTCCCAGAATTCTTTGAGGCTTCATCCATCAAACATGTGCTTTTTTTGGGGGGGGGGGGGGTGTT
>CM040480.1:556954-575843 GCA_022758105.1 Pangasianodon gigas
GTGTGTGTTGGTGTTTGATGTTGGTGTGTGTTGGTGTTTGATGTTAGTGTGTGTTGGTGTTTGATGTTGGTGTGTGTTAGTGTTTGATGTTAGTGTGTGTTGGTGTTTGATGTTGGTGTGTGTTAGTGTTTGATGTTGGTGTGTGTTAGTGTTTGATGTTGGTGTGTGTTGGTGTTTGATGTTGGTATTTGATGTTGGTGTGTGTATTTGGTCAGCATGTTTTTGTGGGAGTTTTTTCTTTAGTGCTCAAAATATCCTTATCTGTATCTGTATTTGGATTTAAACCTAAAGTGGGCGTGCCCTAAACCTCATATTTTAAAAAATGAAATATGAACCGTACCAGTCTGCGGCAGGAATCACTGGAAAACACCGGAAAACACACCGGAAAACCCCAGATGTAGGAATGTGATGAGTTTCAGCGGCCATTTTGGAAAACTGGAATCAGTGTTTTTCGTCAGAACACTTTCTGACTCCGCCCTTAAAGTTTAAAGTGTGAAGTGATGCAGATGATTAAAAAAAGTTTGTCTTCGAGTTTAAAGTGTAAATATGGACTTTCAGTTTAATTTTATAAAATTGTTAAGCCACAATGTGAACGGAGCGCATGCAGCTTGAAGAAGCGCGTGTTTACAGAAAAGATTTCTCTCATTCTGGCAACGCGACATGTCACTAAATTCCTAATTTTACTTTTACGAGGACTTTTACGCAAAACTCTGGTTAGTCGAAGTCCCTACTGAATTTCTGTTTGCTTTCAGAAACCTGTTTTCTGGAGTGTTATATAAAGTAAAAAATATAAAAACAGTTCGTTAACAGTTTTACGTTAAATATCTGTCTAAACTGCTGCGTCACAGAAGTTCACCAATTATCCTGATATGAAAAAATAGATCCTGACAGATGACTAGTTTGCGTCGATGCGTCTTTTTTTGTATTGTACGTGCATCTTGTTTGTGTGTGTGTGTGTTACATCATCGACTATTCTACAGATGAGTGTGTGTGTGTGTGTGAGTGTGTGTGTGTCATTCGGCTCCTTTTGGCTTCGTTTGATTTGTGGCCTGTTCCCATGGCGACGGAGGCGAGTTCCTGCTCGTCAGTTGACAGAAGTAGACAATATGAAGTGGGCGAGAGAGAAATGTGTGAGAAGATTTCTGCACCTTTTTTCGAAGTGGTCCATGCTTGCGTGTGTGTGTGTGTGTGTGTGTGTGCACGTGTATTGTACTTGAGATGACCACTATATAGATAGATAGATAGATAGATATAGATATAGATATAGAGACAGATAGATAGAGAGATACACGTGTGTGTTTGTGTGTGTGAGACCAAGAGAGAGAGTCTGAGGTAGAGGATTACTCCGAAAATGTCTCTGAGAAGAAATCGAAGCGTCCCCGTGGGTGTGAGGAGTGAGAATGCGCTCGCTCTTCCAAATATAGCCCACGGTTTGGTGTGTTTCACTGTGTTCAGTAATTAACGCTCTTCCTCCATCTTTCTTCGTTAGCCTGAAGTAGAGCACTTTATAATCAACAATTTTTAAATAAATTTAGAAAAATAAACCTCCTAACCATCACAGCAAAGTGTTTCCTCTTGTCTGAGGAGTTAAAGTTTGTCTGTAGAGATACAGTAGATGAAGAGATTTATCAGAAATGAACCGTGTTTCAGTCTCTGTTTGACTTTGGAGAGATGTGCAAGTCGACTCTAAAGCGTAGAGACTGAAAAATCTCTACATCTGAGAGTCTAGAACTCGTCTGAAGCTCTGATTAAACACTTCTCAGGTTTCGTTGCGATTCTGCGCCGAGTGTGTTTAACGCACAGTTTGAGAACCGCACTGATCCTCACAGAGCTCGCGATTAACACGAAATTTTCAAACACTGCATTCTGGATGTTTAGGGAAAAGTTTTAGAAAGGCTTCCCTCAAGGGAGAGATTTTAAATCCAATTTGAAAACGTGTTCGCTCAAGGTTTTTTTATTTATTTATTTTTTTACGTCTGTCATGTCGAGTCTTCTGTTTTAGTTCTGTCCGTCTTTTCATCTGAGGTCTTTTCATTTTATTAGCACTTTTATTTCATTCCATTGCATATGGGAAGTATTAGATTTTTATCGTACAGCACTCAGTGTCTTTAAAATATTGCTTTGGCATATATAGAGTTCTAGACAGACACGTGTTGATGATCATCTGGGAGACGCTTTTATCTAAATGCAGTGCATTAAAAAAAAAAAAAGGAAGTGACATGAGCAAGTGGAATCTTGAATATGGGCAAATTTTGCTAATATTTCTTATTATGAGATTATTATAAATCAAATGTGAGATTATTCAGCTTGTTTCTATCCACTTTTACACATTTCAATCTTAAATTTTCTTATTCTAATGGCAGATCATTTTGCTTCTAGAAATAAATGCTTAATAAATGCCAATAGAACCAGACTATTTGAAAGCTTTCTGAAAGCAGATGGGTTGGTGATAGACCCATCCAAAGTCAAACTGCCCTTCCTGAGCTCATCCAGAACCCAATGAGAGCCAAGCTGAAGTCCAGCCAGAACCCATCTAACCCTTTCTGTCGACATAAAACTCTTCCATCCAGAGCTCTGTGCCGTCTCTGAATGCTCTCTTTACCACTCATCAAGCGCTTACTCAGGGTTCTGGCTCAGCTGTGGCTTGGGTCTGGATGTATCCTAGAAAGTTCTAGCTGAGTTCTGAACAGCTCTCAGCTGGATTCTGGTTCAGGTCTGGAGCTGTTCTAGATGGACATCAGGCTTCTGTATCGTACATGTGTTTGAATTTGATCAGCTACTCTTTAATCTGCGCTATTTATTAAAATTGTTTAAGAAGAAGCCACTTGTCTGTTTTCTCTTTATATGAAACTGGTGTTTTGGTTAAACTTTAACTTACGCACTACAAATTCCTTTTTTTTCTTTTTTCTTTTTTTAAATTAAGTGCTCGCTCGCATTTAAATCATTGGAGAAAACTCATACAAGCGTTCCGTTATAAGTAAAACCCAAAAGCTACGAATCAAGCTTTCATGCTACATTCTGCATGATCAGACAAAAATGACAAATATGGCCCTCCTTTTTAATTGCCATGTTAAGCCACGCCCACTTTGTTTGATTGACAGCTAAGATCACAGTACTGTTCTGAAAGACTGTACAATCTGTGGACGGCTCTCGGTGAAAGTTCTGGTGAAGTATTAGTCGATTTGTAATGGACAGATCTCACAGAGGTCAGCTCTTGAAGGACAGAGAGTTCTGGATGACCACGAGAACGGCTTCTGGATCGGTTCAGGTTCGGTTCTGGATTAGTTCTGGATTGCAGACCAGCCGGATGGTGCTGAGTGTGAATTCTTGGCAGTCGAGCTGCAGGGAGCCGCTAAAGCAGCAGAGCTGATTAACCGTTCATTAGAACAGTGAGTTATGAGCCTGCAGAGTACTTACACACACACACACACACACAGAGGAGGGAGGCAGTGACAGTGTGTGTGTGTGTGTGTGTGTGTGTATCATTATTGTGCATGTTTACATTAGAGTAAATTCCGCATGGGTGATATGTCTCAGGTGGCCAGTGCAGGTGTGTGTGTGTGTGTGTGTGGGGCCTGTGTGTGTGTGTGTGTGTGTGTGTGTGTGTGTGTTTGTCTCCATGTTCTTAAAGGACTTATTTCCACTTTGGCTTGCTCTTCTGACAGCTGGATGCGTTGTGGTGGTGGTAAAAACTAGCAGATTGGACGAGCTGTGAGATCTCGAAAGCTTTTGATGCTGTCTATCTCACACACACACACACACACACACCAAATAAAAACAGATTTTCTCCTTTTCACAGCATCACTGAGACAGCTTTTGTTTGTGGTTTTTTTTGAAAGAGATAATGATAATGAAGGTGACGTTATTAACAAGAGTCGAATCGGCTGTTCCACAGATGCTAATTCTGTTTATCATCAAATAAACGCTAGTTCATGCTAACGTTAATTGCTGCCTCAATCCACGTCTACACTGTACCATTTTCGGTTCATTAACCACTTGATTCTGCTAAGTCATCCTAGCATGACCGCTGCTCTTAGCATGTTGCTAGCATTCTTCTAAATGTAGTAAGAGAAACTCTTATGATGTGTAAGATGTTATTGTTATTGTTTTAATGTATCAGTGTTAGCGCTTTTCCATTTTAACTCAGGATTCAAATATTACAAGCTAGCCAGCTAGTTGAATTTCGTCAGATATTAGCGGTTAGCAGTGTGTTCATAAATGAATATTCACCACAGGATTAAATCTTAGCGTGTTGTTAACACTTTCCATTTTAACACAAGTTAGCTAAGATGTTCAGTTTGGTCTGATACTATGCTAGCATAATGGTAGCATACTGTTAGTTCTTAGTGTGTTGACCGAAGCACAAGTTAGTGTTGCTTGGGCCTGGGTTATCATATGTTAGCTAACTAGCTCTTAGCATGTTAACTCTGTAAGATGTGTGTTAATGTTACAGAACGTTACTTTGTTAAGTGTTTTTCATTTGCATTCCAGTTTCCGCTCTAACAGGTTAGCTAACAAGACGAATGTGCTAAGCTAGGCTAGTTTGAATGTTAGCGCCGTTCTTAGCATGTTAAAGCTGTTACTAAGGCGTATGTTGGTGTCAGAGTGCTAAAGTTAGTGTAGTGCAGTGAAGAATATCGTTAACGTAGCAGCTGTGTGATGTCACGGTTTTATAAACGCATGAATGAAAATAATAATTCCGACTGTGGTGTAAAAGCAGATTTTAAAATCCAAATGAAAAGGATTTTTAAAAACGAATGAATGAAGGACAGATTGTTATGGAGTGGATGAACAGAATGGGACGGCGGGACAGTTTTGTGTGTGTGTGTGTGTGTGTGTGTGTGTCGAGACTGTAGAGCGTCTCCATGGATATATTACTGTTTTTCTTTATTTTTCAAGGTCTGCTCGTCTGTCAGAGTGAGAAAAGCTGGAGGAGGGGACGCAGGAGGTCCTCTCTCACTGTGCGTGTGTGTGTGTGTGTGTGTGTGAGAGAGGGTGTGTGTGTGTGTGTGTGTGTGTGTGTGTGTGTGTGTGTGTGAGAGAGAGAGAGAGAGTGAGAGAGAGAGAGAGAGAGAGAGAGAGTTCAGACAAAATTGAAAAAGTACACAACGTTCCCATTTTAGCCCAAATGCAGTGGATTAGTGCAGACATCTTTTGGCAACTGATGTTTGTTGTTCTATCTGAAAATTCTGATCTTTTATCTTACGAGTTATTAGCTCATCTTTAGTCATAGCATGTTTATAAAGTGTTTATAAAGCATCTTTATACACAAATATAGAATTTCATGTTCCGTGTCTGAATTGATGGTTCATCTGAATTTAAAACTGATATACGTCAGTAAAAATACTGAAATGTTTATGATGTGTACAGAATACTGACGTGTGAGGAATACTGAAGTATGTGGAATACTGATATGTGTGGAAAACTGAAGTGTGAGGAATTCTGAAGTGTGTGGAATATTGAATTGTGAGGAATACTGAAGTGTGTAGAATACTGAAGTGTATAGAATACTGAAGTGTGTAGAATACTGAAGTGTGTAGAATACTGAAGTGTGTAGAATACTGAAGTGTGTAGAATACTAAAGTGTATAGAATACTGAAGTGTATGGAATACTGAAGTGTGCGGAATACTGAAGTGTATGGAATACTGAAGTGTATGGAATACTGAAGTGTATAGAATACTGAAGTGTGAGGAATACTGAAGTGTGCGGAATACTGAAGTGTATGGAATACTGAAGTGTGTAGAATACTGAAGTGAGTGGAATGCTGAAGTGTGAGGAATACTGAAATGAGTGGAATGCTGATGTGTGCGGAATATTGAAGTGTGCGGAATACTGAAGTGTACTGAATACAGAGATGTAAGGAATACTGTGGAATAAGTGAGTGGAATACTGAAGTGTGTGGAATACTGAAGTGTGAGGAATACTGAAGTGTGAGGAATACTGAAGTGTGTGGAATACTGAAGCTTGAGGAATACTGAAGTGTGTGGAATAGTGAAGTGTGAGGAATACTGAAGTGTGAGGAATACTTAAGTGTATGGAATACTGAAGTGTGTCGAATACTGAATTGTGTGGAATACTGAAGTGTGTGGAATACTGAAGTGAGTGGAATGCTGATGTGTGCGGAATACTGAATTGTGAGGAATACTCAAGTGTGCGGAATATTGAATTGTGTGGAATACTGAAGTTGTGGAATACTGAAGTGTGAGGAATACTGAAGTGTGTGGAATACTGAAGTGTGAGGAATACTCAAGTGTGCGGAATACTGAAGTGTGAGGAATACTGAGATGTAAGGAATACTGTGGAATGAGTGTGTGGAACACTGACATGTACTGAATACTGAAGTGTGAGGAATAATCCACTAGTCTAGTGCTTTCCTGTATCTTTGCATATGACAATGAGTGTGTGTTTGTACAAAGATTTTTATACTAGCGGAAGAGAAAAGAGTGATAGAGAGAGAGAGAGTGTGTGTATTGAGTCTCTCTCTCTCTCTTTCTCTCTGTCATTTTCTTTCCGCCATTAAAATCAATCCAATAATCCGATCCTCCCTCGTGTTTCCTGACCTTCACTTTCATCCTCCTCTCTTTTATCATTTTATCTTTCTCTCCATTCATGCTTTATTTTCTAACCCAATTTACTCTCTGTCTCTTTCTCTCTCTCTCACTCACTCTTTCTCTGTCTGTCTCTGTTTCTCTCGCTCTCTCGCTCCCTTCATTACAGATGAATAATACATGCTCGGGGATGTTAGCTTAGTGAATGTCAGCAGATGTGCGCTGCTTTTTCACACACCACCAGACAGCTAGCATGTTAGCATGCGCTGTAACATTAGCACACTGTCACACTCCATGCTGCATCAGCACCTCAGCAGTTCATTATTCATTAGCATGAAGATCATGGTAGAGTTAGCATCACATTATCGACTAAGCTAGCATGAATGGTAGCAATATCCTTGACATTTGTGTGGTAAATCTAGCTTGCTATACTAGCATGAGCAAACTGGTATCGTTCAAGCTAATAATTCAGAGTTTGACTTATTTTTCTGGTTCATTAGTTGATTAGTTGCTTCCGCTAAGTTAGTGTGCTGTTAATGTGTTAGTGTTAGCATTAACACTAGCATATTGTTAGCTCTTAGTGTGCTATGAGTAGAATTAAATCTGTAGCTCGGCTAGTCTGGCTGTTAGCTTTATCATTAGCGTGTTGTTAGCGCTGTGTGTGTGTCGTATTCGGTCTTAGTGGTAACGTTTTCCATTTTAACACGAGTTAGCTAATGAGTTGAATTTCGTCAGATGTGCTAGCCGCTTAATAGCGTACTGCTTTCCACTTGGGCTTGGATTATCATACATTAGCTAAACAGCGCTCATAGCATGCTAGCTAAGTATGGTGTGCGTTCGTGTTACAGAAAGCTAGGCTAGTTTGAATGTTAGCGCCATTCTTAGGATGCTGTGACTAAGGTGTGTGTTAATGTAACATTAGCGTGCTAAAGTTAGTGTAGCGCAGTGGCATGTTGAGTGCAGTGGAGCAAGAATATTGCTAACATAGCAGAGCAGAGGAGGTAATTAGCTGCCGCGGGTGTGTGTGTGTGTGAGTGTGTGTGAGAGTGTGTGTGTGTGTGTGTGTGTGTGTGTGTGTGTGTGTGTGTGTGTGTGGAGAGAGTTCTATTACTTTAAGCCGGGAGAAACTGAACACCTCCCCTGGTGTTCACCAAATCAGTGCAATCTGGCTCTTACTGCAGAGTGTGTGTGTGTGTGTGTGTGTGTGTGGGAGTGTGAGTGTGTGGGAGTGTGTGTGTGTGTGTGTGTGAGTGTGTGGGAGTGTGTGTGTGTGTGTGTGTGTGTGTGTTGGGGGGTCATATTTTGGTATTTGATCTCCAGTCAAGGACACACCACTGCCCTCTGTCTGTCTGTCTGTTTGTCTTTTTAAAGTCTTCTTCATTTTCCTGTTTATTCTTTTTGTTCTTTTTTCCTTTCTCTTATTATTATTATTATTATTATTATTATTATTATTAATTTTCCTTTTTCTTCTTTTTTACTTTTTTTACTTTGTCTTCATCTTCTTCCTCTTTGTCATCATTTTACTTCTCCTTCTTTGTTCTTCTTCTTCCTCTTATTCATTTTCTTTTTCTTTTTTCCTTCTTTTCTCTTCTTCTTCTTCTTCTTCTTCTTAATTTTCCTTTCTCTTCTTTTTGTCCATTTCTTTTTTTCTTGTTTCTTTTTTCTTCTTCCTCTTCTTCTTTTCCTTTCATCATTTTCTGCATATTCATTTTCTTCATTTCCCTTCTTCTTCCTCCTCCTCTTCTTCTTCTTCTATTTCTTCATTTTTATTTTTCATCTTTTCTCTTCTTCTTCTTCTTCTTCTTCTTAATTTTTGTCTTCTTTTCTCTTCATCATTTTCTTCTTCTTCTTCTCTTTGTCTTCTTCTTTTCTCTTCTTTTTTATTTTCTTCTTTTGCTTCCTTTTCATTCTTCTTCTTTTCTCTTCTTTTTCTTCTTCTTCATTTCCCTTCTTCTTCTTTTTTTCATTTCTCTTCATCATTTTCTGCTTCTTTATTTTCTTCCTTTTTCTTCTTCTTGTTCTATTTCTTTTTTATTTTTTGTCTTTTCTCTTCTTCTTCTTAATCTTTGTCTTCTTTTCTCTTCATCATTTTCTTCTTCTTCTCTTCTTTTCTCTTCTTTTTTATTTTCTTCTTTTCCTTCCTTTTTATTCTTCTTCTTTTCTCTTCTTTTTCTTCTTCTTCATTTCTCTTCTCTTCTTTTCTCTTCTTATTCTTCTCCTCTTCCTTCTGTTTTATTTTTCGTCTTTTCTCTTCTTCTTCTTAATCTTTGTCTTCTTTTCTCTTCATCATTTTCTTCTTCTTTTCCTTCTTTTTTATTCTTCTTCTTTTGTCTTCTTCTTAATCTTCTTCATTTCTCTTCTTCTTCTTCTTCTTCTTCTTTATTTCTCTTCTCCTCCTTCTCGTGTTCTGTCCTGAGTTCAGTCAGTCAGAGTTTCAGTGAGATCTGCTCTGTGGATCCTGTTTTTCTTTTCTTTTTGTAATAAACTTTATAAAGCTCTTCTGTAATTAAAGTGTGCTGTAGTCGTGATGACGCTGAGGAGGTTTTCACCGATTCTTCTCTTCACCTCCTCACTCGTGTTAATGATGATGTCAGTCTCGGTGTAACGTCCTTCAAACGTCCTTCAATACCAGAATCTGATCCTGCAGCTGAGATATAACCAGCTCTCGCCACATCACACACACACACACACACACACACACACACACAGAGCAGCTAATTACCCCTTCTGCTCTGCTATGCTAGCAATATTCTTGCTCCATTGTACTACACAAACATTAGCACGCTAACATTCTCCTACATTAACACACGCCTTAGTAACAGCTTTAGCATGCTAAGAGCAGCTTTAGCATGCTAATATTCACACTAGCCTAGCGTAGCACATTCATTTTGTTAGCTAACGTGGCAGTGGACACTGGAGTGAAAACGAAAAAAAGCTTAACACGAAACACAGTAACGTTCTGTAACACGAACACACACCTTACTAGCAGAGTTAGCGTGCTAAGAGCTGCGTTAAACTTTATGCTAGTTAGCTAATGTTAATGTGATAACCCAAGCCCAGGTAGCAGTAACTCATTACTTTTTCACACTCTATAACACACACACACACACACACACACACAGATTTTCCCTCGCTGTCTCTCTCTGTATCAATTCAATTTCAGTTCAGTGTGTGTGCTTTATTGGCATGACAAAGTAGTTTTGTTTTTCCAAAGCAACATACAACAACAGAGCAAGACAATAGGAACTGAACTCTCTCTCTCTCTCTCTCTGTCTTTCTCTCTCTCTCTCTCTCTATCTGTCTTTCTCTCTCTCTCTCTCTGTCTTTCTCTGTATCTGTCTTTCTCTCTCTGTCTCTCTCTCTGTCTCTCTCTCTGTCTTTCGCTCTCTCTGTCTCTCTCTCTTTATCTGTTTTTTCCTGTCTGTATCTGACTCTCTCTATCTGTCTTTCTGTCTTTCTCTCTCTCTCTGTCTTTCTGTCTCTCTCTGTCTCTGACTCTATCTGTCTCTCTCTGTCTCTCTCTCTATCTGTCTTTCTCTGTATCTGTCTCTCTCTATCTGTCTTTCTGTCTTTCTCTGTCTCTCTATCTGTCTTTCTCTCTCTATCTGTCTTTCTGTCTTTCTCTGTCTCTCTCTCTATCTCTCTTTCTCTGTATCTGTCTCTCTCTATCTGTCTTTCTGTCTTTCTCTCTCTCTCTGTCTTTCTGTCTCTCTCTGTCTCTGTCTCTATCTGTCTCTCTCTGTCTCTGTCTCTATCTGTCTTTCTCTGTATCTGTCTCTCTCTATCTGTCTTTCTGTCTTTCTCTGTCTCTCTATCTGTCTTTCTCTCTCTATCTGTCTTTCTGTCTTTCTCTGTCTCTCTCTCTATCTCTCTTTCTCTGTATCTGTCTCTCTCTATCTGTCTTTCTGTCTTTCTCTGTCTCTCTATCTGTCTTTCTGTCTTTCTATCTGTCTGTCTTTCTCTGTATTTGCCCCTCTCTCTATCTGTCTTTATCTGTCTCTCTGTATCTCTCTCTCTCTCTCTCTCTCTCTGTCTTTCTGTCTTTATCTGTCTCTCTCTCTCTATCTGTCTTTCTTTGTATCTGTCTCTCTCTGTCCCTCTCTCTATCTGTATCTCTCTCTCTCTCTCTCTCTCTCTCTCTCTCTCTCTCTCTCTCTCTCTCTCTCTCTCTGTCTCTCTCTCTCTCTCTCTCTACCTGTCTCTCTCTCGCTCATTATTCCTCTCCTACATGCATACATCAACCTTCAGCCTTTTGTTGCATAGAACCCACACACACACACACACACACACACACACACACACACTGCAGAGGTGCACCCACCATATTTATACACCGCACATGCACACTTTCCGGGCATGGCATTCCTTTCTCTCTTTATCTCTTGCATACACACACACACACACACACACACACACAAATCTACAGACCGCGGTAAGACATGAGTTGCATCATACAGACACACACACACACACACACACACACACACACACTGCAGTAATGTTGATTTCGATGCAGAGGTATTGCACAAACTATGATTAGATTTCACACACACACACACACTCAGGACAGCATGCTAAGCACTAGCGCTCTTGCTAACATTACTAGAGAGCTGCAGTGTGTTAAGGTGGTGTGTTTCGGGCGTCTGACGTTCTGAGTGGACGAGATAAAAAGAGTTTAAAGGAAATGAAAATGTCAAACGTTGCTCACGCTGCTGTAATAATTAATGTAGAGCCTCTAAACTACAGTGGGAGTTAAACAGGAAGTCATGATCACATGAATGGCCTTAGGACACACACACACACACACACACACAGAGTCTCTCCCTTTCACTTTGCTTCTCCAGATGTTCCTTGAATACTTGAATATGGTCTCTCTCTCTCAGTGATGAAAGGATGGAGATGAAGATGAAGAGAGAAGGAGAAAGAGAGAGATGGAGAGAAAGACACACACACACACATATAAAAATAGAAATATATAAATAGAGAGACAGACAGAGAGAGAGAGAGAGAGAGAGAGAGAGAAATAGAGAGAGACAGAGACAGAGAGAGACAAGGAGAGAGAAATAGAAAGAGAGAGAGAGAGAAAGAAATAAAGAGAGAGAGAGAGAAAGAAATAGAGAGATAGACAGAGAGAGAGAGAGAGAGAAATAGAGAGAGACAGAGAGAGAGAGAGACAGAGAAAGAAATAGAGAGAGAGGAGTAGAGAGAGAGAGAGACAAGGAGAGAGAAATAGAAAGAGAGAGAGAGAAAGAAATAAAGAGAGAGAGAGAGAAAGAAATAGAGAGATAGACAGAGAGAGATAGAGAGACAGAAAGACAGAGAAAGAAATAGAGAGAGAGAGAGAGAGATGTTTGACACAAACGTTCATATTTGAATGAATTCTGGCTCTTTCCAGTGAGTCAGAACTCTTGAATCAACTCAACAATAAGAGTCGACTCATTTGGCTCCCAAACGACTCACGGCCATTTTGTTGTGAATGAGAAACAGTTTGTGATATGTTTTTTACGACTAGATCGTGATGTAGGAGTCGTTTCAGTGTTCTGTCTAATCTGAACCATGGCCAAGTAAAAAAAATTATGTGAGTTACGAATTCACAAATTTAAACCTCATGTTACTGCAGATGAATCAGTTCACGTTAACAAACAGCTCAGATGTTAAAGAGATGTTCAGGGAAGCATACTGAGTAAATTCCGCTGCCATAGCAACGGTACTGCCTACATTTACACAACAAATAAGAAGAAGAAAAAGAAGAAGAAAAAGAAAATGGCTCGTAGGTACAAGTCGGATCTCAAGGTTCGATTCAAAGAGTCGATTCAAAGAGTCGACTCGTTCATGAATGACACATCACTAGCGTTTACAGACGTGTCCTCGGCGTCCTTCTGTGCTGTGTACACATGTTGTTTTAAATTCTACATGACGAGCGTTACGTCACGTGTTAGTATGAACAGAGAGGAGGACAGGAGGTGTGTGTGTGTGTGTGTGTGTGTGTTGCGAGTCAGCGAGGTATTTATAGCTGTTTATTAATGCATGATGCAGAATTACACACTTTATTAATCCACACTCAGCGCACTGTGATTGATCTGTATACGATTAAAGTGACGTTGTGCTGCAGAGCGTTTATAAAGATCAGTAAGGGTTCAGTCTCACACTGCGAGGCTAATGCAGCTAACAGTTAATGTTTAGCATAGTGCAGTAAATGTGTGTGTGTGTGTATATGTGTGAATTGTTGATGTGTTTTCTGACTCGGTGTGACACGCTGTTGTCTATAAACACGAACAAAACGACGTGAAACAGAGAGGAAATCAGACACAGAGAAAAATCTTTCTTCTTCAGCACAGAGCTTGGTGTCAGACTCAGGCAGGGGGCGTGGCTTAAAGTCTGAAGGCGGAGATTGGACATTAGAAGTAATTCATGATGATGAAATAGTTTCAATTTGATTTTTTTTTTTAAATCAGTCTTATTCTGCTGTTTTGTGAAATAATTTTATGTATAAAATGGCGACACTGAGACAGCACACAGTGCTAAACTGTGTTGATGGAGGCCATAAATCTAGTATAAAACTTGCTGATCAAACCCAATAAACAAACAAACAAACAAATAAACAAATAAACATATTCTATTCTATTAAAATTTTATTGAAATTATTGATCCTGAAGGAAATTTTGTGACTTGCTCGAGACAATACAAATAATAATCAAATAATTAATAATGAGATAAATAATGAAATAATGAAAAAATAATAATAATTTAAAAAAGATATAAAGCTATTATATGTGTCATGGTAGCGCCAATGAGCGCAAAACTACACAAATTCAATTCAATTCTATTCAATTTTATTAGTATAGCGCTTTTAACAATGGACATCATCACAAAGCAGCTTTACAGAAATCTATAAATTCAGGATATAAATTTTAAATGTTGAATTTTCTCTAATGAATGAGTCAGAGGTGACGGTGGCGAGGAAAAACTCCCTGAGAACTACATTACCCATCAGCCCCGGCACATCACATGTCACTAATCACTCACACCTGTTTCCTGTTTCACCTTCATTAGCACCTGTATTTAAGTCTAAGTTTTTCAGCGTCTCATATTCAAGCCTTCTGGTGTAAGTGTTGTCTGTTGTCTGTTGTCTGTTTATCGTCTAGAGTCTGTAGGGTTTTTGCCTCGTATCCACAGTTGATGTTTATGGTTCTTGTTTTTACAGTTTTAATTGTTTATATATATATATATATATATATATATATATATATATATATATGTCACATTATAAATAATCTGCACTTGCATCTGCCTCCTCTACAAGTCCCTGACAATATGGAATAAAAATAAAACTGTCCAGGTCCAGAAATACCACTGACTTAGAGAATATAATAATAAGAAGAAAAAGATATTATTATTATTATTATGATGATGATTATTATTTAAGTATTAGTTAATATCCCTAAATCTCTGAATAATTTTTGGATGAAATATTTTTTGCTAATGAGTAATAGAGTATAAATCTGTGTATTGATTAGCACCTCTATTTAAGTCTCAGTTTTTCAGCGTCTCATATTCAAGCCTTCTGGTGTAAGTGTTGTCTGTTGTCTGTTGTCTGTTGATCGTCTAGAGTCTGTAGGGTTTTTGCCTCGTATCCACAGTTGATGTTTATGGTTCTTGTTTTTACAGTTTTAATTGTTTTTTTTTTTATATGTCACTTGCATCTGCCTCCTTTACAAATCCCTGACAATATGGAATAAAAATTGTCCATGTCCAGAAATATTACTGACTTAGAGAATATAATAAGAAGAAGAAAAGGATATATATATATATATTACGATGATGATTATTATTATTATCAGCCACTGAGTAAAACACTGAGTAAGATCTCTGTGTGTGTAAACACTAACTCTTTATGTGTATTTATTTCCCGTCTGCTGCTGCTCTTAACTTTTACTTTTTTTCCCACAAAAGTGACTTTAGTGTTTTTTTTAAGTGTTTCGTCGATGTGTGTAAGATGTGAGCCGCAGCAGCTTCAGCTCGAGTGTGAACAGAGAGGTGCAGGAGGAAGCCGTCCATCCACAAACCCCATCATTAACATCATTACAGACACTATTAAAGAACTGAGCAGTTTCTTCTCTCTCTCTCTCTGTCTCTCTGTCTCTGTCTCTCTGTCTGCCATCACTGTTCTCTACTGTAATAAACTCACTGCCTCCTGGTGGCTGCGTTTGGAATTGCAGGAGGAAATTCCCAAAGATCCCACTGTGACCATGAGGTGATGGAGTTCAAATCCCAGAAGAGAGAGAGAGAGAGAGAGAGAGAGAGAGAGAGAGAGACTTGCACTGGATTTGACTTAGCCTTAGTTAAGATGAGTGAAAAAGTTTGTGTCCCCTTCTTAGTTTGACATACAGCATTTTACTGTTTATCTGCGAAACAACATTCCGTGTTCATTTATTGTTTTGTTTTTTATATCTAAACATTACAGCAACCGATGTTTCCATCAGTGATCCTCTTTATTTTCCATTTATTAGCAAGCTCAAAAGTTTGTCCCCCCATCTTCTTAATGCTCTATTTATTTATTTATTTATTTATTTCAGTTTGCACCTCATTAAAACTTCCACATGTTCACTTTAAGTGTCTTGTTTACAGCATGAAAAGTTTCCACTTCTTGAGCAGTTTGAGTTTAGAGTCAGTAAGAAGCAGGAAAACTCTCTCACACGCCTTAAACCAGAAAATATCAACCGTTTACAGAGTTGGAGAAAGAAATAAAATAAAGATTTCAGTGTTTAAGGAGAGCGTTTAGCAACAGTAACATCCAGAACCATTATAGATAACATAATATTTCTTTCTTTTTTTTTTTCGGTGTTTAATTTAAAAATTGTATTCTTTCAATGTATTTTTTTTACTTGTCTTTTTCCTCTCTTATCTTTTGCTTTCTTAATTGCACATAAATTTGTAAAAAAAAATAATAATAATGAAAAAAGTTCATTTTTTAAAAAGCTGAAAAAAAAACCCAGTGCCATCCAGCAAACAGACACGAGCAACGAGTGTAAGAAAAATATTTAATAAAAATCTGCCAGAAATTTACAAAAACACACAGCAAAGTACCACTTTGACAAAAATATAATATAAACAAAAAGTGGAATAAAGGTTCATATTTATATCAGAGTCAGAAAAATATCTTTCAGGTTATTTTTAATTGTGCGTATTAATATTTTGGCATTTATAATATTCTGAAATTTTTGTTACACGCTCGGAAAAGTTTTAAAAGTTTTTTCTAACAGAAAGTAAAACCTTTCAGGAATCCAAGAGCCCAGACTTCTCCGAGGAACTCTTACAGAACTCTTAAAGAACTCTTAAATAACCCCTTTTTTCTAGTGTACTTGTGATGAACAGGTTTAAAAAAATATTTTTTTTTATTATTACAAAGTAAGGGGGCACAAACTTTTGCACTCAAACTTAAGTTGCATTTGGATGAACAAAGAACTGCATAGTGAAAAGATGTCTTAAAAATATTAATATTAAAAACTGAAATGCATCTTACATTATGCATCTAATAATTACAGTGTGTGTGTGTGTGAGTGTGTGTGTGTGTGAGTTGGACTAGAAAAGCATTTTTAATATATATTTCTATATATAGCGAGCGACTGGACTGTAAAACGCTGCGGTCTGTAATCAACACGTCACTTCTGTAATTACCTGTTTCTCCTGAGTATTAGTAAGATATGTAGGCATTGTGTGTGTGTGTGTGTGGGAGCGTGTGTGTGTGTGTGTGTGCGTGTGAGCGTGAGTGTGTGTGTGTGTGTGTTGGTGGATTTAGCACTGCAGCACTGAATCATACTCAGTTTAATGTATGGATTCAGTGAATCAGTGTGTTTAGAGATACAACAAAGCTTTCATAAGTCAGGGATTAAACACTGTGTGTGTTGTGCTGTTTTAGGAAAATAATCAACAAGGCTGTGGTGTGATGAAGCGGAGTTACTGTTACCACCCTGAAGTTGATTCTTTCCCTATAAAAGCACATCCTGAAGTTTTTTATTCCTTTTACACTACAGTAATTTACCAACAACTACGACCTCTTATTTATTAAAGAATGACATGTCTTACTTTTTATCCGTTTATAGTTACATTTAATGTTGGTGAAATGAGTTAGTTCCTGTTCTCGATAAGTTAATAAGACAAAAAAAAGCAAACGCAGCTTGTCGTGTTACCGAGAAACTGCAAAGAAGCGTAAACTCCTCTGTCCTGAAGATGTCAGAAAACTTAAAGTTACAGCTGACTGTTACAAAGCGCTGACACTGGAGACTCCTTCCATAATGTTATATAATAAAGAAGACATCACCGTATCAACGATTTTTTAATCTGTTTATCATCAGTGGAGCATCCGCCGTACACGTCCCTGTGAATGAGCTGTTGCTATAGAAACGATAACGTATCAGAACGAGAGCATTAATATAAACCTGCACTACTGACAGAGCTGCTGTTACAGAAAATTAATCAACACCTTCTGTATTACTGATGGATCATTTCCCGAATCATTCACTGTTCCAGATAAAAATAGACATCAACTTGATGCATTTAGTCACTGAATGCGTATAACAGCTACAACAGTTTTATGTAACTGTCAGACCGCACACACACACACACACACACACACACACACACACACACACACGGACCAATCAGAGTTCAGGGTTTCAGTCCACCTCTGCAGAGAGATCCGCCCACAACACAGAACTGTAGGATTTCATGCAGATCAGATCGTACTCAGCGATGATGAAGTGAATGTCAGCAGAGCGTCAGGTTACAGAGTTTAGAGATCATTTGTTTATTTGTTAAAAAAATTTCTTTATTTTAATTAGAAATTTAAATACGGGTTAAAAAATAATCAGTTCAAATCATTAAAACCTCTGATTCAACCTGGGGTTCGTTCCTGCTGCGTCCAAATCTGTAGCATGTTCACTACAAAGTGCACTACAGGTTTAACACTGCTGTATCTGACACACACACACACACACACACACGTATGTACGCACACACACACACACACACACACACACACACACACACACACACACACACACACACACACACACACACACACACACACACACACACACACACACACACACGCATGTACGCACACACACACACACACACACACACACAATCTCTCTCTCTTTCTCTCTCTCTCTCTCTTTTAATTCTTTATCTTCCTCTTAAGGCTGATGCAGGTTGCTTAGCAACCTAGCTATCAAGGCCTGATTGTTGCCATGACAACGTGGCAGGGTATCATGGGTAGGAGAGATGTAGAATGGAGGGAGAAAAGAGAAAGAAGAGAAAAAAGAGAAGAGATTATAGATAAAGTGAAAGTGTGTTTATGGATTTGTGGATATGTTTAAGGAAAGGCATGAAAAGAAAGAAAGAGAGAAAGAGAGAGAGAGATGAAAGAAAGGAGGAAAGAGGGATGATGTGTGTTCTGGTCTCTCCTGGCGCTCTTTTGATGATGTTGTTTCCTTCCGTGTGTGTGTGTGTGTGTGTGTGTGTGTGACGATGTGTTTAATCGTGTATTGTTATTGTGTTCAGTGCTGTTTACATTGTTAAGTATGTTTACGGAGCTGGTCTTTAATTATCGCCCCCACTAATGGAGACACACACACACGCACACACACACAAACACACACACACAGACAAACACACACACACACACGCACACACACACTCAGAGCAAATCTAACACGTATAGAAAGTAAACAGCAGTAAATCAATTAATGTATTAGAGCGTAATTACATTTCTGACCATGTTTTTGCATACAGCCCTATTCAGACGGGATTAGTTTTCCACGCGGAGGTGTGGAATGTAAATATTTCCGGAATATCTCTGGGATTTTATTCCGAATCTGAATCCGAATCCATCGCGTCAGTAATTTTTACGACCTGCCCGTACACACGTGTGGAAAGATTCTATTCGCCGTCTATAAACTGAGCAGGAGGAATAAGTGCAGCTGATGTGCAGCGGATCCCGAATCAGACGCCATGTGGGAAAACTTTGCCTTATATCCTGCAGGGAAAAACGGATTTGTGTTTTTTATTTTTTAACTTCGGAATAAAGTCAGTCCAGGAAGCTCTCGCTCTTTCAGATCGTCTCTGAGTTTAAAACGGAGAAGGATAAAATGTAGACGAGGTGTAAGAGGGCGTGTCAGAGAAGCGACGCTTACTGAGATACACACTACAGACGTGTGAGGGTCATGTGACCTGCTGATGATCAAGCGTGGCCACGCCCCCTACAACAATCAGTGTGTATTAAAATGAAGTGTGTGAAGTAAACATGGAGTTTTAGTGTGACATCATGAAGACACGC
>CM040480.1:602111-612794 GCA_022758105.1 Pangasianodon gigas
AAAATCTCTCACAACACACTACAGAGTCAGCGGAGCTCATTCTCCAAAAGACTCATTCAAATTCGTTGTCACAGAGAACGTTACAGATGTTCATTCTTACCATTCGCAATAACATTGTACAACAGCTCACCTGTGTGTGACAGATGATAACACTTTCACATTACACTACTACAAGGAAGCGATCATTTAGAAAGCTGTCATTATATTCTACATTCTCAAGGTTCTTCATATTCATCATTATTCACTGCCAGTTTTCACAAGTGTACTTCTGTAAATACTGATGTAAATCTGGTTAAATCTACAACTGTGTTTCATACCTGCACTACTACATTTAATTTAACTTATTGTATTTTATATTTTGTGTGTTTTTTGGGAATGAGCAGACTCGTACGTGTACGTGTACGTGTTGTATCTTGCTACTGACCATGCTGCTGTAACACAAGAATTTCCCTCATGGGATCAATAAAGTATATCTATCTATCTATCTATCTATACATTGTTTGTTATTTTATCAAATATACTTTTTATACTTTTCTAATCTATGCCCTACATACTACACACTACACACTACACACTACACCCTAACCTGCATTAAACAGATCAATCTTCTAATCTTTGTTATTTGTATTCTGATCTCTGAGAGTTTGTGTAGATGTGGTGTAACTGTGGTAGATTTAATAGTGTTACAAGTCACATTTCAGTTTTCTATAATGTCCCTCACACACACACACACACACACACACACACACACACGCCCCACAGCTGGCCCCGCCCCCTTTCTCCCTCTGTTTAATACGTCCCCGTGCTTGGACCCCCTGCTGTGTTGATGTAAATGTTTTTGCACGCTGCTCTCCCTGATGTTGAGTTTATCTTCCCTCCTGTGTTTGTGTTTGTGTTTTGCAGCCCGTGTTGCTCTCGGCCGGTCACACGCCGCTCTACACCTCCGCCGTCTCCACGCTGGTAAGACATGAGAGAGAGAGAGAGAGAGAGAGAGAGAGATTCTGAGAGCAGCACTGCCTCCTGCTGGACAACTGACACTGTTACACCAGAGAACTGAAACTGCAGACAGACAGATATGACACAGGATCTATCTGTCCATCTATCTATCTATCTGTCTATCTGTCTGTCTGTTTATCCACAGTGACCTTTTTCTAACACCATAACTGTCTGTCTGTCTGTCTGTTCATCTTTCTGTTCATCTCTCTATTCATCTGTCTGTCTGTTCATCTCTCTGTTCATCTGTCTGCCTGTCTGTTCATCTGTCTGTCTGTTCATCTCTCTGTTCATCTGTCTACCTGTCTGTTCATCTGTCTGTTCATCTGTCTTTTCATCTGTCTGCCTGTCTGTTCATCTGTCTGTCTGTTCATCTGTCTGTTCATCTGTCTTTTCATCTGTCTGCCTGTCTGTTCATCTGTCTGTCTGTTCATCTCTCTGTTCATCTGTCTGTCTCTCTGTTCATCTCTCTGTTCATCTTTCTGTTCATCTCTCTGTTCATCTGTCTCTCTGTTCATCTGTCTGCCTGTCTGTACATCTGTCTGCCTGTCTGTTCATCTGTCTGTCTGTTCATTTCTCTGTTCATCTGTCTGTCTGTCTGTTCATCTCTCTGTTCATCTCTCTGTTCATCTCTCTGTTCATCTCTCTGTTCATCTGTCTGTCTGGGCCAAGTTTTCCAAAAACCACTTTAGCAAAAGATCATTATTAATAGAACAGTGAACTCTCTCTCTCTCTCTCTCTCTCTCTCTCTCTTTCTCCCTGTCTATCTGTCTGTCTCTCTCTCTATCTATCTATCTATCTATCTATCTAATGAATACTTTTATATAAATCACCAAGTCATTTAGCTCAGTAAGGGGATATTATGACACACACACACACACACACAGTTTACTTCAGCAAGATTTAAGCAGTGAGATCCCAGTCTCCATGGCAACAGCATGGCTGCTCAGTTTCCAAAAAAGTTTCACCGCCCGTGTCCCAACCCATTCCATGTTCACTACCTAGTGTAGGGTGTGTGGTTTGGGACACGCCCACTGTGGAGTGATGATGGTGAAGTGTTAATGAGGGTGTTTAGGTGGCCTACAGAGTGAACAGTGAATACAGTGTGTGTGGTTTGGGACACGCCCCAGTGCTGTGGGCGTTCTGGTGTCTGTTAGACGAAGGCCACGTCGGGTCACGTGTCGGACATCCGGGGAGACCACCACACTCTTCACACCACTCTCTCCACACACACACACACACACACACACACACACACACTATAATCTCCAGCAGGAGGTTTAGACAGTGAGATCCCCGTCTCCGTGGCAACCATGTGGCTGCCCTTGACATTTGGGGACTGTTTGAAGTAGGAGGATGAAAAAAACCTGGAGAGAGGTTTTCTGAAACACACACACACACACTCACACACGCACACACACACACCACTTTACAAAATGCCTGTTTTGTGGCAAGAGCTGTTATTGTGCTGAGTGAGTGTCTGTGTGTGAAAGAGGACACGCCCACCCTGTGTATAAATAAATCCTATTGGTTGTTATTACTATCATTGGAAAGATAAATTCTCTGATGTGTGGAAAGTTTTTATACACACACACACACACACACACACACACACTTAATAAATCAAGATCTGTGTGTAAATGTACAAATAGTTCAACTCTAAATCTTTACTTTCTTCAGTTTTTAACAAAATAGGTTTTGTCTTAAAGTCGAGTTTTCAGTGTTTTCTCTCTCTAGTACTAGTAAGACTAAAGTATTGGCACCCTTGTCCTCTTTTAACATTTTTAATTATAAATAAACTATACACGTTTTTTCAAATTTAGAATACTATTTTACTAATTTAAAATCCAGCACTCGTCACTGCTCCACAACCTGCAGAGAAGCTCCTCCTACTTTTATTAGTAGTGTCATGTGACAGGAAATTGACACAGGGGCGGGATCAGGGTACGGATAGTTCTGGGTTTGGATTAGGATTTGGATTGGTGCTGGACCAGTGGGTTATGGGAAAAGCAGCAGTTTTCTAGGACCAAATGTTCCTGTATTATGGGCTGTTTGTCTTCACTTCATCTGGGTGCTGTATAAAGTCTGCAGTGCAGTGTGTGTGTGTGTGTGTGTGTGTGTGTGTGTGTGTGTGTAGACAGTACATTAAGTGTAGGATGCTGTAGGCTCTTTCCTCAATATCTGTGTCTCTGTGGAGGGATTTAATATATTAATTCGAGTTTAACACACTCTGTGTGTGTGTGTGTGTGTGTGTGGTTATTCCATAGCATCTTATCAGACTTCTGTTCATCTATGATATGATACCAGAGCTCTGAGTATCGCCTGATACCGGGTACTGATCCGATCTCCACAGTGAGAGTCGACTCTCTGTGAGCGAGTGCAGGTTTAGTGCACGATGCTAAACTGGTAGCTATAAACATCCACTGACTGTTAGCTACATTAGCCTCGGAGCTGCGGCACACGCTAAAGAAAGACACTTCATACGCGGAACACGTCTCGAATGATTGTTCATTTTTATGACGCAAAAAGAAAAGATGGAAGATCCTCATTATAATCTGGGAATATTATGTGGGAAAGCGACACATCCGTTAAATAATTTTAAACGTAATAAACAACATGGCAACATTAGGATTTAGTTATTATAGATTATCAGCTCATAATGGATGCTTTCGAAAACATAGTTGAGTAAAAAAAATACTGCCACCTAGTGTGCCGGAGTAAACACGTGGAGATTGACGATTGAAAAAAACTTATCAAATGTAATCTTCGGGTAGATACTCCATCTAACTGATCCCCATCTCACCATCAGGGCATCGCTGTCTCATGTGAGCTGTGACCGAAATCTGAGAACAGACTTTCACACACTCGATATACACACACACACACACACACTCGATACACACACACACTTCAAATCAAGTGTGAAGTGTCTCTCAGCTCGCGTGATGAGTCTTTTCTCGTCTCTCCCCAAACGCAGAGCACTTTCTCTCTGTTCCTGTACTTTAGGAGCTCAGGGGAGATTCGGCAGCTTTTCTTACACAATATATCTCTAATTACTGTGTTAGAAAGTGCAGCTCACTCGCCTGCGCGCTCTCTCTCTCTCTCTCTCTCTCTCTCTCTCTCTCTTTCTCTCTGTCTTTCTCTCTCTCTCTCGCTCTCTCTCTCTCTCCACTGAATGTTAAAAGTTGCTCCCTGCAGCTCTGAAGTAATTACAGGCCGGGAATCTGCAGGGAATGAGGGATGAGCCGAGACAACACAATGAAGAGAGAGGGTGTGTGTGCGTGTGTGTGTGTGTGTTTGTGTGTGTGTAGTCCTGGCTCTGATTCTTTATTCATATTACACTAAAGTGCAAACTCAGCTCTCGAAACTCCAGGGTTGCTGCGAGCTACTTTCATGTTAATTCGACACATTAGCATTAACGTCTGTGTACAGATTCAAGACCACGTCCACAGGAAGTGTGCCCATATATGGAAACGAGAGTAAATCTGTGTGGTCGTGGTTTTAAGACCATAGAGTCCATATATGGAAAGACTTGTTATTCATATTGTATTAGCGCATGAGTCCGTATATGGAAATGATTGGCACTCTGAATAGGCGTGTTTCTTTGTCCATATATGGTAAAGAGATCAGCTGTGAGTGGGCGTGTCTCTGATTCCAAATATGGAAATGAAATCAACTCTGAGTGGGTGTGTCTCTGAGTCTGTATATGGAAATGAGATCAGCTGTGAGTGGGCGTGTCTGAGTCCATAGATGGAAATGAGTTCAGCTGTGAGTGGGCGTGTCTGAGTCCATATATGGAAATGAGATCAGCTGTGAGTGGGCATGTCTGAGTCCATATATGGTAATGAGATCAGCTGTGAGTGGGCGTGTCTGAGTCCATATATGGAAATGAGTTCAGCTGTGAGTGGGCGTGTCTGAGTCCATAGATGGAAATGAGTTCAGCTGTGAGTGGGCGTGTCTGAGTCCATATATGGAAATGAGATCAGCTGTGAGTGGGCATGTCTGAGTCCATATATGGAAATGAGTATAGCTGTGAGTGGGCGTGTCTGAGTCCATATATGGAAATGAGAGTGACTCTGATTGGATGTGTCTCTGAGTCCATATATGGTAATGAGATCAACTCTCAGATAGGCGTGTCTTATAGACAGAAGCCAATCTGTCTCACTTAAAGACACGCCCACTTTTAGACAGGAAGATGAAGATGGAGGAAGAGAGAGAGAAGGATAATATAGTTTTTATTAAAGTGTGTGTGAGTGACAGTGCCTTATATAACTCACTCTCTCTCTCTCTCTCTCACACACACACACACACACGCACACGCACACACACACACACAAGCCCCTTCAGCTACTTATTCCTACCTGTCACTTCTCTTCCCTTCTTCCTTTCCTCCATATAGAGAGACAACAAAGAGAGGAGAGATAAGAAACAGTGATGGTGTGTGTGTGTATGTGCGTGATGGAGATGGAGAGATTGTTCTCCTCGTGTTTTTATCACTTTCTTTGGGGAGATTACAATTTTGTTTAAGAGGTGGGGCTCTGAAGGGGGCGGAGTCATACCAGAATGCTCCAAGATGGCCGCCCCATAAATAAGGTTGCAGTGTTGAGCTATATGATGAAGTTTATGTGAAGTTTATAGATGACAGGAAGTCCCACTGTGTCCCAAACCACATCATCACGTTTGTGTGACATCACTGAGGAAGTGGGCGTGGCCTGAAGTTTGTTAGCCACGTTAGCATTAACATTAGCATCATAGCATTAGTGCTAAAAACCAAGGAGGGCTCCTTTAAAGCTGCTCTGACTACATTTTAGTGTGTGTGTGTGTGTGTGTGTGTGATTCGCTCTCTCTCTGGTTGCCATGGTGATCTGATTCAGTTTTATTCCTCCAGCTCGCGGCACTTCAGCATGGAAGTGAAGCCGGAGTAGATGTTTAGGAGAAACAGTCACTCAACTTTTACATCACACACACACACACGCACACACACACACTCATACTCATCTACACACACACACTCACACTCACCTACATACACCTACACACACACACTCACCTACACACATACACACACACTCTCACCTACATACACCTACACACACACTCACCTACACACACACACACACACTCTCACCTACATACACCTACACACACACACTCACCCACACACACTCACCTACACATACACACACACACTCTCACACTCACCTACACACATACACACACACACACTCTCACACTCATACACACACACACGCTCACACTCACCTACATACACCTACACACACACACACACTCGTCATCTTAATGACAAGAACTGAAACAGAACCAGCAGACGCTCCCCTTCTGTCTATCTCTATCTCTCTCTGTCTCTCTCCATTTCTCTCTTTCCTCTTTCCTCTTTCTCCCTCTCATTCTGTTTCTCATCTCTTTTTTTTCTATCCATCACTTTCTCTGTCTCTCTATTTTTTTCTTCCTCTCTATCTCTCACTCACTTTTCTCTCTGTCATTCTTTTTCTCCATTCACCTCTATCTCTGTCTATTTCTTTTTCTTTTCAGATCCATTTCATCTCTCTCTCTCTCTCTCTCTCTCTCTCTCACACACACACACACACACACCCTCCCTCCCTCCCTCTGGGATCTGGTGTGTATGTGTGTGTGCGAGTGTGAGTGAGAGTGTATGAGTGTGTGTGCTCTCCTCATTCCGGGAGTCGCGCTCTGTCTGTTCGCTTCTCCGCGTCTCTCCCTCGTTCTCTCAGCATGTTTGTGTCGGTTTGGTACGCAAAGAAAATGGGCCGCCGCTTCATCAACAATGTTCGCAAAGGCAAAATTCAGCGGCAGCAACAAACCATGGTGAGACCTCGTGCGTGTGTGTGTGTGTGTGTGGTGGCTGTCCCTCTTGTGTTGTTCTAGAAAAATTTATTTTCAGACAGTTAGACTTCAGGTCGCGTTGAACAGCTCTGGGATTGGAGCGAGACTCGAACATACAACCAGAACCAGAACCAGAACCAGTGAAAAGAGCGAAAATATGAGAAGAGGTGCAATGTCAACCCTGAAGTTGATTATATTCGTATAACAGTATGTGTGTGTGTGTGTGTGTGTGTGTGTGTGTGCGCGTGTGTGCGTGTGTGTGGCGCGTGTGTGTGTGACATCTGTAAGTAGCATGTTACACAGAGTGAGGGGGGGTGAGATTTGTAATTGTAGAATAGTCTACAATTACATTAGGGGTGTCTCTGTGTGTGTGTGTGTGTGTGTGTGTGTGTGTGTGTGTACGTGTGTGTGAGATGTTGTCGATGCAGAGTGAGCAGTATTCAGCGTAATATCATTGTACTAATGTAATAATCATGGATAGAAGGTAAGCACATGCTACACACGGCAACATGACTCACGAATCACACCATTCAAACACAATCTGACTCACATGAATCATTTTGGTTAAATGAATCAGAATTATATTAATGTTTATGTTAATATTAATATTTTTCTGTTCTAATTGCCTGGTATTTTTAAGCGTGAATGCACCTTGGCTTGATATCTGGTAGAGTTGAGATCTTTTAATCTCTTGAGTGACTTGAAGTTTTCAGATGACAAACAGTGTGTGATGTAAAAAAGAAAAATAAGTAATAATTATTCACAATTGTTATTTATACTATGCTTATATGTCTATGTTTAGAGAAAGAATCATTTCAATCAATTCACACACAGAACAAAACAGACATGACTAGTAGAAGATCACTGAAGATCATTTCTGAATATTTAGTTTAAGGTCAGATTTTACACTGATGTTCTCTTCTCTTGTCATTGTGTAATTACACCAGTAGAGGGCGCATGAGAACCTGGATGTGTCATGTGAACGAGTGAATCATGAATGAATGATTCACTGAATCAAACACTGAATCTTGTTCAAGTTTTAAGGACTGAATACTTTGGTAAAATACGACATACACAATTTATAAAATACATCAACTCCTTTACCTCAGTGACTCATTCACCTCAGTGACTCGTTCATCTTAGTAACTCGTTCATTTTAGTGACTTGTTTACTTCAGTGAGTCCTTCATCATAGTGACTCGTTCATCTTACTGACTCTTTCACCTTAGCGACTCGTTCACTTTAGTGACTCATTCATCTGAGTGACTCGTTCACCTTAGCGACTCGATCACCTTAGCGACTCGTTCACTTTAGTGACTCCTTCATCTTAGTGACTCCTTCATCTTAGTGACTCGTTCATCTCAGTGACTTTTTCATCTTAGTGACTCCTTCACCTCAGTGACTCCTTCATCTTAGTGACTCGTTCATCTTAGTGATTCGTTCACCTCAATGACTTCTTCATCTTAGTGACTCCTTCACCTCAGTGACTCCATCTTAGTGACTTGTTCATCTTAGTGACTCGTTCACCTTAGCGACTCGTTCACTTTAGTGACTCCTTCATCTGAGTGACTCGTTCATCTTAGTGACTCGTTCACCTCAATGACTTCTTCATCTTAGTGACTCCTTCATCTTAGTGACTCGTTCACCTCAATGACTTCTTCATCTCAGTGACTCCTTCACCTCAGTGACTCCTTCACTTTAGCGACTTGTTCACCTTAGCGACTTGTTCACTTTAGTGACTCCTTCATCTTAGTGACACCGTGACTCATTCACCTTAGTAACTCGTTCCCCTTAGTGACTCCTTCACTTTAGTAATTCGTTCATCTAAGTGACTCCTTCGTCTTTTTCTTTTTAACTTTTTCAGAAACACTGAATCGTTTGTGAATGACACATACTGTATGTAGCAGTTAGCTACTGTAGCTTACAGCAGGCTGACTAGCGTAGCTATCTATTGAACATGAGCTCGCTGTCTGTAACCACGGTGACACCGTTTGTCGAGAACTGTGGAGTAAATTGTGCGTGTGAGGAGACGTACGTATCGATATTAGTGTCCGTGACATCATCAGTTTTATCATCGATTATCGTTGCGTGTCTGGAAAAGTGTCACAGGGAACTAAAAGGAGAACGTGTTAATGAGGATGGCGAGGCTGCAGCTCGCAGAGTTCTGAATAATAAATAAAGTTTCTATATTCATACTGAAATAAATTAAAAACGGTGAGAGACTGTGATAGAGTTCTGTGATTTTCATTCTAAAGAGTTAAATTCACTTTCCTTTTAATCCTCACGAATCATGATAGAGAGAGAGAGAGCTGAAGAGAGGGGGATAGAGAGAGATAGTGAAAGAGAAAGAGAGAGAGACATAGTGAAAGAGAAAGAAAGACAGTGAGAGAAAGGGATAGTGAAAGAGAAAGAGAGACAGTGAGAGAAAGGGATAGTGAAAGAGAAAGAAAGACAGTGAGAGAAAGGGATAGTGAAAGAGAAAGAGAGACAGTGAGAGAAAGGGATAGTGAAAGAGAAAGAGAGACAGTGAGAGAGAGATAGTGAAAGAGAAAGAGAGACAGTGAGAGAGAGATAGTGAAAGAGAGACAGCGAGAGAGAGAGAGAGAAACAGGAATAATAGAAAGTGAGATAAAGAAGAAGAGAAAGAAAGAAAGAGTACGTGTGTGTGTGTTCATTTATTCATTAGATATGTTATTGAGACAAATATTGCAGCTCTGTTTCCTCTCAAACCCTCAGGGAGGAAACACAGACACACACACACATACACACACGCGCACACACACACACACACGCGTGCACATACACACACACACGCGCACATACACACACACACACACATACACTCTCTCTCTTTCTCTCTCTCTTTCTGCTTTTTGTCGTACTAAGTGATTGTCAGTGAAGAACCTCAGTGTGTGTGTGTGTGTGTGAGAGAGAGAGAGAGTGTGTGTGTGTGTGTGTGTGTGTATCTCTTCATTCTTTTTTCTCTCCCACACATGGACATGCGTGGGAGGTTTGCAGTGGATCTATGCACATGTATATATGTGTGTGTGTGTGTGTTCATTGACAGTAGTGACACATACTATTATTATTATTTTACTCACAAAATAGCACTTTCTATATATATGTGTGTGTGTGTATGTATATCATCTACACACACACACCTACACACACACACACACACACACACACACACAGAGAGAGAGAGCGCTAATTAGCTACATCACCAATCAGTGTAGAGCAAATGAATTTGATTGGTTAACAGGTTGTGGGCGGGGCTTTTCAGTAAACCTCCTCGGACGCAGCAAACGGTTCCGGTGTTTAATTAGTGACACTTTTACCTTCACACGAGACCCTGGACGTGTCATTTGAACGAGTGAATCTGAGTTGCTCATGAAAAGATTCACTGAATCAGTTTTAAGAACTGAATCCTTTCGTAAATACGACAGACACAATTTACTGACCTTTACCTCAGTGACTCGTTTACCTCAGTGACTCCTTTACCTTATTGACTCGTCTACCTCAGTGACTCATTCACCTCAGTGACTCGTCTACCTCAGTGACTCGTCTACCTCAGTGACTCGTTTACCTCAGTGACTCCTTTACCTTATTGACTCGTCTACCTCAGTGACTCATTCACCTTAGTGACTCATCTACCTTAGTGACTCCTTTACCTCAGTGACTCGTCTACCTCAGTGACTCATCTACCTCAGTGACTCCTTTACCTCAGTGACTCGTCTACCTCAGTGACTCCTTTACCTCAGTGACTCCTTTACCTCAGTGACTCGTCTACCTCAGTGACTCCTTTACCTCAGTGACTCCTTTACCT
>CM040480.1:621290-631665 GCA_022758105.1 Pangasianodon gigas
TAGCTGTGGTTAGTAACGTGTAGCTGTGGTTAGTAACGTGTAACTGTGGTTAGTAACGTATAGCTGTGGTTAGTAACGAGTAACTGTGATTAGTAACATGTAGCTGTGGTTAGTAACGTGTAGCTGTGGTTAGTAACGTGTAGCTGTGGTTAGTAACGTGTAACTGTGGTTAGTAACGTGTATCTGTGGTTAGTAACGTGTAGCTGTGGTTAGTAGCGTGTAGCTGTGATTAGTAGCGTGTAGCTGTGGTTAGTAACGTGTAGCTGTGATTAGTAACGTGTAGCTGTGATTAGTAACGTGTATCTGTGGTTAGTAACGTATAGCTGTGGTTAGTAACGTGTATCTGTGATTAGTAACGTGTAGCTGTGATTAGTAACGTATAGCTGTGATTAGTAACGTGTAGCTGTGGTTAGTAACGTATAGCTGTGGTTAGTAACGTGTATCTGTGGTTAGTAACGTGTAACTGTGGTTAGTAACGTGTATCTGTGGTTAGTAACGTGTATCTGTGGTTAGTAGCGTGTAGCTGTGATTAGTAGCGTGTAGCTGTGATTAGTAACGTGTATCTGTGGTTAGTAACGTGTATCTGTAGTTAGTAACGTGTATCTGTGGTTAGTAACGTGTATCTGTGGTTAGTAACGTGTAACTGTGCTCTCTGTTTCAGGTGAATAACGTGTGTTTAGAGGACGTGATGCACGAGGACGCAGTTGGAGCGCTGAAGAACACGGCGGACGTCGTATACCTCAGAGTGGCCAAACCCAACAACCTGTACCTTACACACACCAACAGCTACAACCCTCCTGACCTCACCAGCAGTGAGTGTGTGTGTCTGTGTGTGTGTGTTTAATAGAGTGTAAACACGATACGTTATGATACGTGACTAACGTTAGATACGTGCCGTTAGATACTGTGACTAACATAGAGAAGGAGTATTATTAAAGTGTCAGAGTTTCGGCTAAATCACCTCGCTAGCCTGTTCAGTTATTTACATGAGTTTAATTATTTGCCCTTTTTTTTGGATAATAACCGATTCGTCATTGTTGCATCATTTAATTTCAATTGTATTTGGTTGCATTTTAATTCGATGCACCGCCATACTGTCTGCTGAACTACGCAGAAATCTGAACACGTGGTGTCGAACGGGTGTCTCTGCGTTTTTATCAGGACGGAGATTTATTATTTAAGTAGTTCTTAAACTTTCAGGTTCAAGATTCGAGTGTGACATCACTGATCCCTGATTTATCTTCATTGTATATCATAAAAAAATAACCCCAGCCAATCAGAAATGAGCATTTTCTGTTGCTATGGTAACGATTTTTATGTATTAAAGCATGTTGCTGCTCGCACCGGTTTGAAAAATGAATAGTCAAGTTGAAAATGTAACAATGGACCAAATTACCAAGAGTGTTTAGTAATACCTGTGTGTGTGTGTTCTCTCCAGCATACTCCTCTCACCTGGACACCGATCTCGGTCACCCCAACTTCCTGGGCTCGGATTACCCACAAGCCCTCACTCCGACGTCCCCCAGCCGCTTCTCGCCGGTGCTGCACGGCATGCTGGGAGACGACGACGTGCCCAGGTGAGTGGTGCATTCTGGGAAACAGGAAGTACATCTCTGTGATTGGTTTGTCTTTCTCACGTGTCCTCTCGATGTGTGTGTGTGTGTGTGTTAGAGATCCGAGGCGTGTGCTGATCCACAGAGGGTCCACGGGTCTGGGCTTTAACATCGTCGGGGGTGAGGACGGAGAGGGAATCTTCATCTCCTTCATCCTGGCTGGAGGACCAGCAGATCTGAGCGGAGAACTGCGCAAAGGAGACCAGATACTGAGCGTGAGCACACACATACACACACACACACACACACACTCACACACACACACACACACAATCACATACACACAAATCTAAAATAATCTGTCTACAACATAGCTGTATTGTATTCTGTATTATATGTATGTGTGTGTGTATGTGGGCGTGTGTGTGTGTGTTTGTGTGTGTGTTTCAGGTGAACGGTGTTGATTTACGAGCTGCGACACATGAACAAGCCGCAGCGGCGCTAAAAAACGCAGGACAGACTGTGACCATCATCGCGCAGTACAGACCTGAAGGTAACACACACACACACACACACACATGTACACAGTAACACACATGTACACAGTAACACACACACACATATGTATACAGTAACACAAATATACAAATATATATGCATACTATCTAGTTGATATAATTTCTGCTCTCTCTGTGTGTACGTGTGTGTGTGTGTGTGTGTGTGTGTGTAGAATACAGTCGGTTTGAGGCTAAGATCCACGATTTGAGAGAGCAGCTAATGAACAGCAGTTTGGGTTCAGGAACCACAACGCTGAGGAGTAACCCGAAACGAGGCTTCTACATCAGGTACAAACACACACACACATGTGCACACGCACACACACTCACGCGCACACACACACACAGCATGTGCAGACTGTTAATTCTCATTATATCATATTAAATAGATGAAACTTGTGAATTTTTGAGTCGTTTCAGTTTCTCGATTCATTTGAATTGGTTCAGTTAAATGATTTGTTTAAATTTGGTTTAGTTGCACGGTTTTGTGAAATGTTAACTGATTTCATATTCATTGCTATTTTGTGTTATTTTATAAAGTGCTTGTCTGTGTTTAGAAGAATTAAACTAAATATTTTTTCACACCGATGTGCTAAACGACAGAGGAGCGAATCTTGGGCATTAGTGAAATGACTCACTGACTCATTTACATGACATGATTACAAGGGCGCCCCCTAATGGTGTGGATGTTAGAAAGACTAAAATTCCTTCTTTGTTTAATGTATATACAATTGTGTGTGTGTGTGTGTGTGTGTGTGTCTCAGAGCTCTGTATGATTATGATAAGACAGCGGATGGCGGGTTCCTCACTCAGGCCGTGAGTTTCCGTTTCGGTGACATCCTCCACGTGCTGGACTGCAGCGATGAGGAGTGGTGGCAGGCGCGAAGAGTCGGACCTCAAGGGGACAACGAGGACATCGGCTTCATTCCCAGCAAGAGGAGGTGTGTGTGTGTGTGTGTGTGTGTGTGTAAGAGAGAAAGAGAGAGAGAGAGTGTGTGTGTGTGTGTGTGAGAGAGAGTGTGTGTGCACAGTGTGTGTGCATGTGTGTGTAACAGTGTGTGTGTGTGTGTGTGTGTGTGTAAGACAGTGTGTGTAACAGCGTCCTGAATGAAAGGCTCATGTGTGTGTTTAAGATTGTGTGTGCGTGTGTCTGTGTGTGTTTGTGAGAGTGCGTGTAAGAGTAAGAGTGTGTGTGTGTCTGTGTGTGTGTGTGAGAGAGAGAGTGTGTGTGTGTTGTGTGTGTGTTTAAGATTGTGTGTGCGCGTGTGTGTGTGTGAGAGTGAGAGAGTGTGTGTAAGAGTTAGAGTGTGTTTGAGTGAGAGAGAGTATGTGCAGTGTGTGCAGTGTGTGTGTGTGTGTGTGTGTGTGTGTGTGTGAGAGAGAGTGAGAGAGAGAGAGAGTGTGTGTATAAGAGTAAGAGTGTGTTTGTGTGTGTGTGTGAGTGAGAGTGAGAGAGAGAGTGTGTGTGTAAGAGTAAGAGTGTGTTTGTGTGTGTAAGAGTGTGTGTGCACGTGTGCATGTGTGTAAGAGTGTGTGTGTGTGTGTGTGTAAGACAGTGTGTGTGACAGCGACCTGAATGAAAGGCTCATTTCCTCCTGCTCTGTCGTTCTCTCTGCTCAGGGTTGAGAGAAAAGAGTGGTCCCGTCTGAAGTCGAAAGAACGGGTAAGAGCTCCATCATCGCCATGGAAACAACAGAAGAACTTTTAAAGGGAATAAAATGTCCTCAGTGTCCCTTTCTGTTTTACTGAGTGAACAATGTGGACTTTTAATTTTTTGTTAGAGCTGCTCCTTTAATACATAATTACATTTATTCTGTTCTGTTTATTTAAGCTGTGAGATGTAATGAGACGTAGTGAGATGAAGTGAGACGAGGTGAGAAGTAGTGACACAAAGTGAGACATAGTGAAACGTGAGATGAAGTGAGATGAAGTGAGACGAGGTGAGAAGTAGTGACACAAAGTGAGACATAGTGAAACGTGAGATGAAGTGAGATGAAGTGAGACGAAGCAACATAGCGAGATGAAGTGAGACGAAATGAGACATAGTGAGACGAAGTGACATAGTGAGATGAAGCGAGATGTAGCGAGATGAAGTGAGTGATGGATGATGTCATTGTTTTGGATTTTATTCCTCGGGTCATTTTTTTTTTTTTTTTTATCTCTGTTGATTTTACAGGATCGCAGTCGAGACAGTTTGGGATCTCAAGGTAGGTGAAGGTTAATAACTCGTTATATTCTTGAGCTAGACTTCCATCACCTTCAATTCCACAGAGATACTTCAGAACATCTTCACAGAATCTCTTGGCTGTTCCAAGGCCACGTCTAACACTCCGAGCGTTCGCTGGAGTTCCAGACGCTAGAACAAATGACCAGCCGATATTAAACAGACATGCCGTCTCCTTTTCAGAATCGAAACCACGTCTTAAACCTGTACACGCAGGCACTCGGCCTGAAAGCTGATACTCTGATGCGTTTGTTGTATTTTTTTGTTTTCTGTTGCTTTTTTGTTTTTCTGGCTAGTTTACTGTTTGATTGTATATGATTTTTTTTTTTTTTATATTTTTATTTTTATGCTACTTCATTTACTGTACCAGTTTATACAACGTACAGCGCTTTGGTCAATGCGAGTTGTTTTAATTGTGCTTTAGAAATAAATCTTACTTACATGTAAGAATTGATCTACATACTAATAAACATATAAGTGTACGTATCTACATAGATTGATTGGAGAAAATCGGAATTATTAGCACCCCCTGCTGTCTGACACCATCGCAAACATTTCTGCATTTCTGCAATTTGTTCAAATGTTCCTTAGACCCTCTGCAATCAGCCTTCGGTGCTTGGCCCCCTGTTGTTATTCTACCTTTTCTTATTCCTCTTCTTCTTCTTCTTCTTCTTCTGGCTCAGGTGTCTGTGGCAGCCCATAGAACCGTCTGGTAAAAAGTTATAAAATTTGGCACACTGATTGCGGAGAGTCTAAGGAACATTCAGACCAAATTTGGGCCAAGTGCTGCCAAAGCTCTAGCGCCACCATCGGGTCAAATTTGGGCCTAATTTGGAAATATTTTTATGGTCCTGACTTTTGAACTGTGTGTCCCTGTATTCCTGGGTCGTGACGAGTTCAACGCACCCTATGATGTCAATTTCCGCCTAAGTATATTTTCCACCATCTTGGATTTTGTCAAAAACTGTTTTTTCACTACTTCTCCTACAAATTTGTCCAATCATCACATCATCTTCAGAGTAAGCCTCACAAAAGCTATCAATAGAATTTTGATTACTCCAAACGGTTTGTCTGTAATGGTCCAACAAATCTGATGGCGAAGCCGCCAAACAGGAAGTGAGGCTGTATCTCAGCAATGACTTTGTGCACTGACGCAAATCTTGGTAGGCATCTTCAGAACCATGACCTGAGGCTATACAACAAATTTCGTGACAGCGTCACCTACTGGTCAAAAGTTACAGTAACATGCCTTCCATCTAACTGCCATTTTTACTACTTCTCCTCCAAATTTTGTCCAATCTTCACCAAATTTGGCTCACATCATCTAGAGGCCTGTCTAAATTTGCAAAAAGTGGGGGAAAAGGCCTAGGCTGATGAGAAAATATAAATACCTTCGACTTATTAAATTGGAAGTAGAAAAGGATTTTCAGGTCAGAGCAGTAGCAATCATGACGAAAGGTCAAAGTAGCAACAGAAAACTCCGCAGGTCACAGCAGCTGCAGCAGCAACGCCACCCTGCTGCCCATGTGTTCATCTAGACCTTTCCTCCTACAGTCAGAGAATTCCAGCACTGTCCATGTTCAAAACACACACATTATGAGTGAGACTACAAATCACTCTTGAATCCCTTTGCCTAAAGTTACGGCTCTGCTTTACTGTAGCGTGTCTGTGAATGTGCGGCTCACCGAGTCTGGGTGCTTGGCCCCCGAAAAGACTGTTTGCAGCTTTAATTGAATATTATTACTATTATTATTATTATTATTATTATTATTATTATTATTACAGAAACACTTTTCACAGTTACAGACTGCACCTTTAACGATTTCACCTGAATCATCATCGTCGTTGATGTTCACGGCTGAAGCCGAAGCTTTCGCTGATTTCTTCATGTACACAATGAGAGTGTGATGCTGTTATTCTTTCAGTTTTTCTCCTGAATGTTTAAGAAAAACGTCCTTTTTGCGTCTTTCAGGAAGAGACGAATCGGCGCACAGTTACGAGACGGTGACACAAGTGGAAGGTAAGAGGGCGTGGTTAGACCGAGGGGCGTGTCTCCAATCAAGAAACACTCCACATGATGTTGGATTTGATCGCACAGTGAACATTAAATCTGTTAACATTTACTGTAGTGTTTTATCCTTCTTTTATCGTATCATGTTCAATTGTTTTTACCTTTTTTTATTTTGAAAATGTAATGGCCGTGTTGCATTGTGGGATACCGTGTAGTACATCGTCCAGGTATCTTTACTGTACTGCAAATGATTTATTATTTATACTGAGTATTTTCATAAACACAGTGAGTCTGCTGATCGATTGTTTGTTTCCATATTTAAATACAAAATTAGTAGAAAAAGAGTTCATTATGTTATATCATATAACTGTTGTTATTATGGTTTCGTGTTAATTATTGTTAAGATTAACATATTATATACATTTTCTTATTTTTTAAATTAATAATTTAATATTTCTATATTTAAATTCAGAAATAAAATGCTAAATACTAGAAAGACAGTGTTCAAAAAGAAAAAATAATAATAACAATTATTGTATTATTACGTTTTTCAGAAAATATTCTTCTTCTTCATCATCATCATCATAATATTATTATTGTTATTATTATTATTATTTTATGTCTGTGTGTAGTTCACTACGCGAGGCCCATCATCATCCTCGGCCCGGTGAAGGACAGAGTGAACGACGATCTGCTCTCTGAGTTTCCAGACAAGTTCGGTTCCTGTGTTCCACGTGAGTGTTCAGACTCCGCCCACAGCATCCACGAGTCACTCTGATTGGATCCTCGCCTAGTCGTGTCATCAATGATTGGCTAAATCATAATTTAGAGAATGATTTGCGTGTGCAGTGAGACGTTCTGCGACTCCTGTACAATGAAATTCTTCATATAAAAGATAAATACTAACAAATCAAACAATGGAAAAATAACAACTTTAAAAATTCATGGATATATTTTACACAATCCTACACAGAGACTGTAGTGACTTTCAGACATAATAAAGATACTGCGAATAAGAAAAATAAGAAAATATGAAAAAAAAAACTATGGTTCAGACATAAATAACAGTAATAAAAAAATAAATAACTGTAGTTCAGATTAAAAAGAGACTCTGAAACGTAAACTCAAATATTAAAGGTGACGTCAAAAAAAACTGTTCACAATACGACAAGAAGATAAAATAAAAGAGCGCAGACACAAGAATGTCTTAAATAACTAACTAAATAAATAAATAAATATAAAATAAATATAAAACTTTACCACTGACATTATAAAGCATAATTTTAATAAACTTTCTCATTATTAAAACTGTGCAAACTGTATAACTTTTTCTTGACAAAAACAGATTTCAGCAAATTTATTACCTGTTTTTATTTATTAGATTAAATGTAAGTGATAATGAATCTATTTGCATTGACTCCGCCCACTATTTAAATCAGACATTTATTAAAGCAAACACACAAACCAAACGTATAATTTCGCTCATCTGAAAGACTTCAGAGTCTGTCAGTAAATCAGTGTGTTTTTGTCGACGTTTATCTACTTTACACACATTCATTAAACCAAATCATTTTAATACCGAAATCTTTTCTTCCTCGACCGCTGAGATTAACAGCATGTGAACATAAATTCCTGTCCATCAAGAAGCCGTGTCAGAACAGTGTGTTGTAGTGTTGATTTGATGACATCATCACTCTGCGTCCCGCAGATACGACGCGGCCGAAGCGGGAGTACGAGGTGGACGGCAGAGATTATCACTTCGTGTCGTCACGGGAACAGATGGAGAAAGACATCCAGAGCCATCGATTCATCGAGGCGGGACAATACAACAGTCACCTGTACGGCACGAGTGTACAGAGCGTCAGGGAGGTGGCCGAACAGGTGAGTGAGAGAGAGAGAGAGAGAGAGACACAGAGGGAGAGGGAAAGAGTGAGACAGAGAAAGAGAGAGAGAGACAGAGAGAGGGGGGGGCAGAGAGAGAGAGAGAGAGAGAGAGAGAGAGGGAGAGAGAGAGAGAGAGAGAGAGAGAGAGAGAGAGAGAGAGAGAGAGAGAGAGAGAGAGAGAGAGAGAGAGAGAGGCAGAGAGAGAGAGAGACAGAAAGAGAGAAGGAGAGAGAGAGAGAGAGCGAGAGAGAGAGAGAGAGATTTGCTGCGTGTGTGTTTATTATATCGATTAGTGAACTGACACGTGTTTTACTGAAGAGATCATCATCAGTCACTAAACAGCATTTAGTTTAAGAACCAATCTTGTGTGTGTGTGTGTGTGCGTGTGTGTGTGTGTGTGTGTGTGAGCAGCAGGGTAAACACTGTATCCTGGACGTGTCAGCGAACGCTATCCGTAGACTCCAGGCTGCTCAGCTTCACCCCATCGCCATCTTCGTTCGGCCCAAATCACTCGAGAACGTTCTGTACGTTTCCTCAAGATTATTCTTCACCTTATTTACTTCTACATAATTACCAACAGTTACTGAATGTGTGTGTGTGTGTGTGTTTAGGGAAATTAACACCAGGCTGACGGAGGAACAGGCACGGAAAGGCTTCGATCGGGCGGTGAAACTGGAGCAGGACTTCCTCGAGTGTTTCTCAGGTCTCTCTCTTTCTCTCTGTTGCTCTCTCTCTATCTGTCTAGGCCAGGAACACCCCTTGCGTAGCCCCTTGCGTCATTGTGCACGTTGGCTTGCGTAGAGTATGGAACTAGCCTTAGAGTTACCTGCACAGGGGGCGGAGCCTAAAGCCATTCCGACCTTGAATTTAAGTCCAGCGCCACCGTGTGACAGTTTTGTGACTTCGTATTATCTTTCCCACAGGTTTATTTTTCATGCGTATGCAGAACGTTCTTTGCGTAAATATTTACTTATCTTCTGACGCATCTTCAGCATGATGTAAAAAAAATGGCACTGTGGAAAAGAGCCTCCAAAATCCGACTCAGTGTACAGAGAAAGCAGGCGGAGAGAAAACTCCTTCATGATGCCCAAACCTGCACCTTACACCTCTCTCTCTCTCTCTCTCTCTCTCTCTCTCCCTCTCTCTCTCTCCATCTGTCTGTCTCTCAGCCGTGGTGGAGGGCGACAGTTTTGAAGAGGTCTATCACAAGGTGAAGTCGGTGATCGAGGAGCAGTCCGGTCCCTTCATCTGGATCCCCACCCGAGAGCGACTGTGAGAAAAACGAGAGAAACCGGACAGAGAGAGAGAGAGAGAGAGAAAGACAGAGAGGGAATTCTGGGAATTATGTGTGGAAAAGCACAGGGAAAATCCACACATCCCTTCATCTGTCACTCTTTCCTCCTCTTCTAATCTATCGACATCCCAGTCTCTCTCTCTCTCTCTCTCTCTCTCTCTCTCTCTCTCTCTCTCTCTGTCTGTCTATCTCTCGTGCACAGGGCTGTTTTTACTCATGAACAGAAACACCACCGAGCGATTAAACTCCTCCTTCCTCTGTTTTTTTTACTGTCGGACTCCTTCCTTCTCCTTCAGGAGCGAGTGATGAGGTGAGCGACGGAGGGAGGAAGAGGCTTTAATATTAACTAGAAAAGAGAAGGACAGATAGATGGACGGACGGATGGACGGAACGTATATTTAATATTTAATAAACAATAACAATCTGCGCTATTAGACGTACTGTGACTTCCGGGCGATTTGAAGTGCCGATGAAGGCCAAGAGAAACTTCTAGATTTCTGCATGCGTCCATAACGACACAGAGAGGGACGGGGTGATGAGGAAGAGGAGGAGCTTCAGTCTCTATGTCACTTCCTGTTTTAACTGAAACGAAAGATGGAACGAGAGAAAGACGAGGACTTTTATCAGTTTGTCTGATCTTTGTCTTGCTGCACAGAATTCAAAGCCACACACAACGCTATGGGCTACGTTTTCCTCAAATATACGCACACACACACACACGCACACACACACACACACACACACATGTACACACACACACACACATGTACACACACACACAAAGAGATGTTTAGTGAAGTTCATTAATTTTTTTGTTCTTGGTTTTTTTTTTTTTTTTATTACGCACTTCTC
>CM040480.1:634556-656687 GCA_022758105.1 Pangasianodon gigas
TGTGTGTGTGTGTGTGTGTGTGTGTGTGTGTGTGTTAGTTACTATATTACACATACAGTCTGAACTCCATGAGCTGTAAATTAAATCTCATTTATTAAGCAAAACTGTTTATTTACTGTAACTCCATCTTTAGATTCTATTTTTCTAGGTGAATTAAAGGAGCAGTTTGCAAAAATAAAACCACGATCTTCCTCAAACACAGTCGATCAGTAAAGCTGTATTTTCAGTGTACTGCACTGGAGCTGCTGAAGTCATCACACACAGTAAGGTGACAGTGTGTGAGCTGAGACAGATAAACAACAACAACAACAACAACAACAGCAGCAACAGGAGAGGAAAGATTAGTAGTGATGCTAACAGTGTGAAATTGTACCACTCTTTAGGCTTTGACCGCCCCCTGGTGGACACAGCGTTTTTTTTACACACACACAGCATGTTTTCCATGAAGGGTGCCAATAATTTTGCACTGAAGTGTCTATTATATACTGTGCTACAATATTAGCTGTTTATGTTTCTCTCTCTTTCCTTCAACACCCTCTTCCCGAGAGGAAGTTACCACAAAGAGGCTTCCTGACTGCTCTGTGTGTGTGTGTGTGTGTGTGTGGGGTAAGACTCTGAACACAGTAGTGAGATAATGTGATGGCTAATTTCAGAGAACTGTCAGTCTCTCTCTCTCTCTCTCTCTCACACACACACACACACACACACACAACTCACACTCACACACACATCTAAAAGCAGAATGGTGACATCAGACAGAAGGAGGCCAAAGGAGCAGCCGCTTCCCACACACACACACACACACTCACATTGCTGTGTGTCTCCTACTGTTTTCAGTGCCTGACCCATTTCCTCTCACACACAATGGGCAGACGACACACGTATGTGTGTGTGTGTGTGTGTGTGTGTGTGTGTGTGGGAGGCACCAGGTAAAATGGCGTTCTCTCTATTGACAGACTGAGAGAACGATTTTAATGAATCTCTGTCTCCTTTTTTGACCCTCTCTCTCTCTCTCTCTCTCTCTCTCACACACACACACACACACACACACACCTATCAAATGTATTCTTGTGTCTTAAAAGTATTAGTTCGGTATGCTGTAGTGTTTTCTATTCTGACTGTATGAATTAAGAACTGGATCTTAAGGATGACTGTTGTGCCTTTTGTTGTAATTTTAATCAGCTAATTAACTACACCAGGGGTTGCCTAGACTAGACGACTAACATGTTAACTAGTTAACTAGGAGATGTCAAGTATTCAGTGTGGAAAAAAACCAGCGAGGTGGGTGATAAAGAAAGCAGCTGAATGTACTTTTCACACTCGATGGAACTACACAGGACTACACTGGGAAATTTAATAGACTTTGATATCATTTTGCATGAAGTGTAGAAGTATGTTAATGCAAGACTGTCTTTTAACCCCGCCCACTCCTGAAGGAACTCCTCCCACAGTTATGTTTAAAACTAAATAAAATGTAAATAAAATCAGCGCACTGTAGAAGAGTGAATTCTGTCTTTTCAGAGCCGCGGGTTGCGCATCACTATCCAATCCCACTCGGCTAGATTAGAGTTGTGCCCAGTTCACACTACACCACTTTCAACATCTCACAATCGCTCACCATTTCACCATTTCACCATTTCACACTACGCCATCCGTCACCTGGACAGATCACCTCCGAGGCACACCTGATCCCCAAATCCCGCCCTCTCAAGATAAATAAACACGAGAGTGGTCTATCATGTGACTTTGTGACTTTGTGACTTTGTCTACTGACTGTTGTATACAGAAACAAGACAAACAGAAATAAAAGAAAACGTGGAGGAAATATTGGTAGCTATTTTTATGCTGCGTGCAGACAGGAATCATCAGTGTCAGGTCAACCCAGACAACACACTCCAGTTCCCAGCATGCACCACGGCCTACAAACATGGCTGCCCCAGACTCCACTTCAGAGAAAACACACACACACACACACACACACTGCCTTGCTCTCAGTCACTGAACTTCTGATTGTGCACACCTGGTCTCAATTACTCATACACACACACACACACACACACACACACACACTCACACTTTATAAAGATACTTTCAGTCAACAGAATTTTGTGAAGCAAACCCTCAGCGCTCCCTGATGTTACTGATGTTACTAAACCTCTTTATCTCTGCCACATATATTCTGGTTTGACCTTGACTTTCTCTGGTCCTTGTGTTTTGCCCAAGCCTCGTATACCCTGTTTGCAGATCACCTGACCTAAACCTGTACTCTGATTTTGACTCTGCCTAATGATTTGGATTGTTTGCACAGACTTTCATTAATGCTGTCTTACCTGCAACTGCATCAGTCTCAGTCTCCATTACAGGACAATCAGTGACCTTGTTTGTGTTTATTTTATTGTTCCTAACAACCATTTGACTTGACATGCCAAGTAAATGCTTATAGAATCGATATTATTGTGATTACACTGTGTTGTGTTGCCCTCGCTCTCAGACTAATAGATGGATGATAAACTGGATTCAGGGATCTGCTGCGTGTGACAGCAGATGAATTTAATTTCCTCTCAGCGCTAGTCACAGAGGGGTTCACACGACACGATTCAACACTAAGAAAAACAAACATGCTTGAAAATATCGTAGCCTCTGAGCTTGCTCGCAGAGAACATCACATCGCTGGATGGCGAGCACGCAGCGAGTAGTCACCGAGCTGAAAGTTATCCCGCTAAGCACCAAAATGAGTAAAAATCACATAATGTGCGCTAGGCTTTAGATCAGCAGGGAATGCCGACTCAAAGAGGACGATCCTGGCTCAATTTCGGATGTTGGGGTTGGAATCGAACATGGCGGAAAAACCTCCCAGACCCTGCTGTAGCTTCACGTCCTCCACCCATCATTACGCGATAACGAGTTTCCACACCACAATGAACTCTTACTCTGTAATCCATTATACTCTGAACTCCGACACGGAAAAGCGCAATGGAACGGTCATTCAACTCGGAATTCTGAGTCAGGAACTCGGGCAACATCCACTTCACAACAACATGGCTGCGCAGACACACACACACACACACACAGCAGTACAGAGAATTCCCTTGCATCATTTTCTTCTGATTTTTCCTTGATATTTATCTACTGTGTTGTGAAAAGATGTTTTTCAAAAAGATGATTGCAGCTCGAGTTTGCTAACGCGATAAGACAGATAGCTGTAACAGATCATTTTTATGAGCAAAGATGAACAAGACAGTTGACCTACATTACTTAATTTCTCTTCATTCATCACGCAGAAATCATTATTGACATATTTATCAAATTCTGAGACTAGGCATACAAATACGAACTTGCTCCGGGCGTCCATGTTTTTCCGAGCCGAAGCACTGGAACGGTTTTTGATCAGAACTCATGAAAATCGACTTGGATCTTTCCGAGGTCTGAGTATAATGGATTGCAGGATTAGTTTCAGAATCACTGATTTCGGCTGAGCCGCCATTTTGAATTTTAAGAATTGGTCCTTAAATAGTGTAACATGATGCACAGATTTATTATCTTGTAGATTTATTCCACCAATTTATTTAAGTTTATTACTCACAGTGTAGTGTAAAAAAGCTGAAACTGAAAAGCTGTGTGTAGTGTGTGTGTGTGTGTGGGCGTGTGTGTGTGTGTGTGTGTGTGTGTGGATGCCAACTGAAGTGCAGTTTGATGCCATCTTTGCTGCCTGAAAATAGCAACGTCCTGATGACCAGTTGATTAATTTTTTTTTTAATTACTGGTCGACTAGTAAAAAGAAAGAGGACGTGGTGGACATTTTATTTTCAGCCGAACTGCTTCTTTATTTCTGAGACTAAAAACAGAAATGATTCCTGTGTCAGAATTTGATGTTTTGTTTCATAACTCTGGTCTCTGAATGTAAATGTCTCTCAGCCTGCTGTAGAATTTTTTTACTCTGTCTCTCTCTCTCTCTCTCTCTCTCTCTCTCCCTCTCACTCTCTCTGTCTCTCTCCCTCTCATGAGATCTCTGTGCAAACGCGAGCTGACAGGCGTGCCTGATACTTGAAGCCAGCTTCAGTTTCAGGTAAAACTCAATTACCTCTCACACACACTCACTCACACACTCACACACACTCACACACACACACACACACCTGTCTGTTCTGCTGGATTAATGTGTGATTACAGTATTAAAGTGCTTCACTCTTCTAAAATATTCCTTGCTCGATTCTGTGTGTGTGTCTGTCTGAGTGTGTGTGTGTTTCTCTTGCATTATTGTTCAGACTGAAATCTCACTCAAACTTACATCTCTCTCTCTTTTCTCCCTCTCTCTCTCTCTTTCTCTCTTCATTGTAAATTGTCTTGACCCTGACTTAGTATTTCATTTCTGCATTCCACAACCCAACTTATCCTCCTACCACACACACAGACACACACACAGACACACACACACACACACACACACACACACACAGGCATTCCACTCCCCTCTATACCTCTCCGTCCTTCCTGGTCACCATGGCAACAGAGCATTTTCATGTTATCTCCCATTCTAATATCCCCAATTAAAGTGGGTCTGCCGGGGCATGGATTGTGTGTGTGTGTGTGTGTGTGTGTGTGTGTGAGATAGAGACAGAGAGAGACTTAATATCAACCCAGTGTCCTTGACCCACCTGGTACAAAACATATACAAATGCCTCACCATCATCAGTCCACTGTGGGCGTGTCCCAAACCACACACCTTCCTCACTATGTAGGCCATGCACACCAATAACTACATTATGGCTTTATGGGTGCTGCAGTGCATTGTGGGATATCAGGGGTGTACTGGATCTTCTACTAAATGTAGTGCACTAGATGTAGTGAAAGGGACGATGGTGGGATGGACAGATGAAGAGATAACGCTCAGGTGTTTTTGCTTCCCCTGACTGATTTGGGACGCATCCCATAGGGAGTGTGGAGGAGCAGGTGGCAGTTTGGATGATGATGTTCTGTCACGGTCCAGAATGTTGGAGGAGGCTGGAGACTGCTTGAGAACAAACCGTTCACACACACACACACACACACGCACTGAAGTATGAAATAAATAATATATATATATAAAAAAAACTTTCACGAATGAAAACATGGCCATGAAATGTGTGACATCGGGATTTAACTCTGTACTCATATCTACACAGTTTATATAAGAAATAAAACACTGTGTGTTGTGCTGTTTTAGGAAAATAATCCACAACAGAGTGGTGTGATGAAGCGGAGTTACTGTTATCATGCTTAAGCTGATTATTTTCCCATAACAGCACATGCTGTGTGTTTTATTCTTCTTATACCACAGCAAATTACCAACAACTACAATTTTTCATTCATTAGAAAAATGACAGGTCTTACTTTTTAACCATTTATAGTTACATTTAATGTTAGTTCCTGTTCTCACTTACGTTATAGCAGCTATAAACAGTCGTTCCCTCACCAGCCTCTCGTTATTCTCTCCTTGAAGTTAATAAGACAAAAACAAAACACAGAAACCGAAAAACCGCAAAGAAGCGTAAACTCCTCTGTCCTGAAGATGTCGGAAAACTTAAAGTTACAGCTTTACCTCTGACTGTTACAAAGCGCTGACACTGGAGACTCCTTCCATAAACATGTCATCGACATATCAATGTTTTCACACATTCTTTAATCCGTTTATGTGGAGCGTCCGCTGTACACGTCCCTGTGAATGAGCCGTTGCTATAGAAACGATAACGTATCAGAACGAGCGCATTAATATAAACCTGCGCTACTGTCAGAGCTGCTGTTCTAGAAAATTTTATCTATTGCATCACTACAAATATTGACTTAAATATAAATTGAAACAAGTGTGTTAACATAGAGAGTGTGTGTGTGTGTCTTTACAGAAAACGTCATCATAGTAACGATTACACACACAATTCTTTATTAAATAACATTTTAAATCTGACTTTCAATCCGACCAATCAGAATCTAGAATTCAACAGAATATATGTGGAATATATTTACTGTATGACACAATCAAGAAAGGGGGCGCAAACTTTTTGCACCGAAAGCATTTTGATATCATTTTGTATTCAAATTATTCATATTGCACACAATTTGATCATTTTTCTTGCTTATAATGCTAATGAAGGAACATCTGTGAGACCGAACCGAACGTCTGGTTTGGTACAAATTGCATTTCTTTGTCTGTTCATTATGTCCTAAGGGGGTACAAACTTTTGCACTTGGTTGCATTACACATTCCCGTCATTCTCCAGTAATGACCTCATTATCATCGGCGGTCTCAGTGTGTATGAGTGTGTATGAGTGTGTATGAGTGTGTATGAGTGCGCTGGATTTTCTCCATGATGCTTTGGGGCATGACCACAGAATGACTCGCAAAAAAAGTACACTAATATGTAGTAGTGGTGTGTGTGTGTGTGTGTGTGTGTGTGTGTGTGAGGTGGGGTCAGAGGTAACAGCAGGTGTGATAGTGGTTTGGATGTGTGTTTGATATCTGATACACACACACACACTCACACACACATACACACCTCACACCCTTTTTTCTCTCCTTACCCTCTTTCTCTCAGGTCTTCACACAATGTCTCTCTCTCTCTCTCCACCCGTTTGTCATTATCCCTCTTTTCACACCTCCATACACACAACCTCTCCTGAGAACAACCCCCTCCCCAACACACACACACACACACACACACGACCCCATTCTAGAAGAATCATGACTTCAGGAGCTGTATGAGAGAGATGAGAGTACAAATGTTTTATAATAATCATTAAAACTGTGAATAATAATCATGAGTCCAAGATTTACAGAAATTAATAGATATTATATATAATGCTGCACTAACATCCACACACACACACACACACACACACATATAAATAAATATTGTCTGTTTTCTTTTCTCTCTGTTCCTTTCTCTGTAACCTATTGCATTCTCGCTCTCCTCCTTCTCCTTCTCTTTATTATGTGTGTGTGTGTGTGTATGTGTGTGTGTGTGCGTATGTACAGGTGTGGGAAGAGGTCCAGTTGGATGGCGAGCAGATTTAGCAGCACACACTCCCTCTGACCCACTTACACACACGCGGAGCAGCGCAGCCTGTTTTTGGGCCAGAACCATAATACCGTCTCTCACACACACACGCACACACACACGCACACACACATGCTCAACATGTACACATTTATCGACATATGCTCACACACCAGGTGCAGACAAACAACAAACATACACACCTCATTATACAGTGTCGGATATATACGCAAACACACACACACACACACACACATCCGGGGCTCCCTGTTAACACACTCGGCTGTGTTTCAATTTATATTTAAGTCACTATTTGTAGTGATGGTAGAGTGTGTACAGAATACCCATAATGCACAGTGACATTCAGTTTGAAACATTTGCTGATTTATTTTTATTTTAATTTTAAATGAGCTGTTTGATTAAGTTCACTTCCTGAAGTCTATGATTACATCGATTTGATCCCTCAAGTTAAGTTCCCTTGAGCAGATCAGTATCAGATCAACCCTTAAGATGGCAGCAATGAACAAGGAAGCGTAAAAACAGAAGGAAACAAGGGAGAAACATCAGATAACCAAAAACATAGAATTATTTGAGGAAACCTCCTGAAGTAACCGTCACAAATCTGTTTTAAATGTACAATAATTATTATGCACACTGACTAAACATTGTGTGAATAACATAAATGATTTCCTGTATAGACACCTGATGATGATGATGATGATGATGTACTACCTAGGATTTCCAAATTTCCAAATATGCATATTCCAGAGCTACTGTATCTCCGTGATACACTGCATCCCACAATGCAACACGGTCACTTCATTTTCAAAATAAACGTGAACAATAACCTCCAGGTCTAATCTGTGGTTTCCTTTTCGCACCACAGCGCTGTTGAATTCTGGATTCTGATTGGTCAGAAGGTGTTGATTAATTTTCTAGAACAGCAGCTCTGACAGTAGCGCAGGTTTATATTAATGCGCGCGTTCTGATACGTTATTGTTTCTATGGCAACGGCTCATTCACAGGGACGTGTACGGCAGAAGCTCCGCACAAAAACGAATTTCAAAATTGTAAAAAAATGGATCGTTGATATGTTGAGGAAATGTTTATGTAACATTTATGGAAGGAGTCTCCAGTGTCAGCGCTTTGTAACAGTCAGAGATAAAGCCGTAACTTTACGTTTTCAGGACAGAGGAGTTTACGCTTTGCTTCAAGAGAGTGAAAAAGAGACATTGGTGATGGTTTATAACTGTTTATAGCTGCTATAGCGTAAGTGAAAACAGAAACTAACTTGGATTAATGTAACTATAAATTGAAAAAATTATGTCCTTGTCATCTAATAATAAAAATTTATATCGTTGGCAAATTGCAGTGGTGTAAGAGGAATAAAACACTGGTGGTAACAGTAACCCAGCTGCATTACACCACCCCGTTGGTGATTATTTTCCTATATAAACGCACGCCCCTGAGTGTTTATTTCTTAATTAACATGTATTTTCTTCATTTACCTTTATATATCTTTAATATTCCCTGAACAGCTTCTTGGTTCCTCTCAGATGAAATATCCTTCATCTTGGGTCTCAGTGTTACGCACGATCCTGTGTGGACTTTTATGTATAAATAAAACTATTTCTGGAAATAAGGAAAACATTCAACAGTAGTATGATTAGCTAAACTATTAACAGGATGTGACAGCTTAATACTTGATAGGGAACATAAAAATACAGTATTTAGAGCTGTTTATCTGGTTGTATTCTTTTATTTGGATTTTTCATTCATTTTGTTGAATTATTTTTAGCCCTTAACCACAAAAAAACACAATTTCGGATCACAATAATGTGAAAATTGGTCCAGGAGTGAATCTGCTTGTCAGGTATTCACATACCTGTGTAGTTTATTAAAAGGTATTTCTCACAAACTGCATACTACTGAGAAGAATAGTCTACAGTATGCAGTATACAGTATATAAGTGTGACATTTCTAACACATACTTGTGAGTGTGTGAGTGTATAAGACTGAAGTACAATGGTCCTGAGGAGCTAGTATCAGTTCTCACATTTCCTCTGATTCTGCTGCATTTAACACCATCGTCTGTACTCAGGTGTCAAATATAACATGTCCTAGCAAGGAACTTTAACTCCTAGCTGCTTTTCTTTCTCCTGTAGCTCGGCTTCCCCCACTTTTTTCTCCTCTTTTCACCGCTAGCTACTGCTAATGGTTTACAACGAGGAGACAAGTGGCCATATTAGCATGAGAAGAGCTCGTGGTGTGCGCGCGAGAGCCGCCAAATCCACACACAGAGGCGTCGCGAGGCGGCAAAAGATTTAAATTTTTGAAATCAGGTAACGGTTAAATTAGCTAACGGTTTTTTCTTTCCTGCTAGGTTTATTGTATACTTTTTAGAGATTTATTTTCAGATTCGTGAACTAAGGAGAAAAATAAAAATGCTTGTTAGGAGATATATATAAATAGAGAGAGAGAGAGGTGATATGGGTGATATCACATTTACAAATATGTCTGTAAAAGATATTTTAAACACTGGTAAACTGTCCTTCAGAACAACCAGTGTGTATATTTCAGATAAACTTTAATAAAGATAAACATTTTATTATAAAACATTATTTTTAAAATTAATGTATGAATCCATTTAACACCCATTACAGGTGACATTTTATGACATTTTATTAATGTCCCAAAACATTCACTCAACCCTGATACCTGAACCTCTGGAATATTCCACAAGATCAACAGGAAGTTACATCATCCAAAGTTCCTGAAGATCATAGGAAGAAGAACATTAAGGGTGCGTCTCAATCAGCTCGCTAGCTCCCTAGGTAGTGCATCATGCTGCGTTCACGCCATGTCGGAATTACCGTAATTACTACATGACAAGCTGGACGCTCTACTTGGAGCTGTTCACGTCCTCAGACTCAGAATTATGCGTTTCTTTACGCCAGAATGAATCCGTGTGAGATAATGTTGTTGACAACTGAAAAATACATAATTACAACATTAAATCACATTTTTATATTTATTGCTATTGCTAAATATTGAAGAACACTGAAAGCGCATCAGGTAACAATAACATGTTGTTTATTAATAACGCAGATGTTGGTAATGTGTAGTTGCAAACCTAAACAAATGACAACAATAATAAAATAACAGTAATAGCAGTACGAAAAATTAAACAATATTATATTGATAATAGTCAATTATATGAATTATTACACTGAAATATTACAAGATAACGACTTAACTATATTTTACTGCTGAAGCTGCCGCCATTTTGAGTGTTTCCGCATGACCTTGCAGCGGTCAAGTGGTACAAATCGGAGCTCTCAGAAAATTCCTAGTTAACAAGTTGTAATTACAAGTTCTACGAGGACATGAACGCTTTTCACACACTGGAATCTTGTAATTACGGTAATTACGACATGGTGTGAACCCAGCCTCAATGTATCGTGTACAGGAGTTCGGGCGCTGTTAAGGACCCTGGCTCACTACACATGTGACGCTGATGACTCAATTTTTTAATGATTTATTAAAATCATTAAACACTTAAAAGTCATTAGACTCAAACAAACCGTATATAGAACGTCAAATAAAGTTAAAAATCCCTAACATAAGTAATCATCTGAGAGCTACAACAATGATAACAAGCTACTTATATTTGCAGACGAAGTTGGCTGAGAGTTTGTCCGCCATTTTGTTCGAGCTGAGAGGCTTCAGAAAATATGATGTCATTTCCAGTAAGGGGACATAACGAGCATCGATGTTCCCTGGTTTTTGCGGTGGATTGTGGGATTTTTTTAGGGAGCGAATGTTACAGTGCACTGGAAGGATTTTGCGATTGAGACAGAACTTAAAATGGCCGACGCCCTGATCAGCACCCCGACTACTGAACTAGCGAGCTGATTGAGACGCAGCCCAAGTTCTCTCACTTTTTCCCCTTAATTTTCAATGATATCCTGTTATTTCCTGATGAAGTCACTTCTGAAATATTACCTGAATTAAAGAGTGATGGTAAATTATTAATTTTTTAACACTTTTAAGTGAATCATTAGCATGTTATTAATGTCCTCGCGACATGAGCATGGATGATAGTTGAACCAGTTAGTGTATATGCTAATTCTTTGCAAAAACAAAACAAAAAAAGTTTACTTTAAACCCTGACTCATTTAAGAGTAAAATACAGTGACTGTACACTAAAGAAACCTTATATATATATATATATCTACACACACAAAAATATATAATATATATATATAAAAAATGAGATTATTGCCTGAGAGTATTTTTGAACGGTTAAATGCAAGTTTTCTTAGATTCAATGCTTAAAAATCATTTAAAAGTCAAAAGTAAAGTAGTCAAAAGTCACATTTTAAAGAGAGTCCGACGACAGTCATGATTTATGTTAAATGTTAAGTGAAATTGGAGTCTTAGTGTAATGACACACTGATTCTTCTGGTTTGTAAGGTGTGTGAATAAAGTGAGCTGAGTCACTGGGAACAGAAATGTGATACAGCCCGTGGGAACTGACTGACAAAATATTTGATCATGGTTTATCTCTAACCATTCTGACATTTAGTCCCAAGGCTTGATTAGACCTGATAAGCTAAAGTGCTTTTTAGAGGTTTTGTTCAAATAAATTACTCACTGGATACAAACATGAGGCAATCTGAGCTTTAACTGTGGAAATAATGCGCATGTTATTAACTTGCAAAAAAAAAAAAAAAAAAAGAATATTGTCTTTATTTAATGAGAAGAGAGAAAGGCAGGGCTTGTGCATATGATTGACAGGGTGAGTTAGCCAATGGTAGGCTGGAGATGGAGAAAGGGGTGTGGCTTGTTTGGTGAGTGGGCGGTCCTTGTTTCTCGAGCTCGAGCTCCAGTCAGAGCCACACTGTGCGCGAGGACGGTCAGGTCTCAGAGCAGGCGCAGAGCTCAGATCAGGATCTCTCTCTTTCTCTCTCTGTCTTTCTCTCATGCACATTTTTTGGTGTTTTTATCCTGTAAATGTGTTTTTAATAAACGCATTACAGTGCATTCTATCGGATTTTAATCCTGCACTCATCAGATAAAGCGTCGAAGGAGCGCCTTCTCCCGTCCTCTTCCATTTTTTGGCTTTTTTCCCTTTTTCTTTTTTTTTTTTTTTGGACCAATACAAAAGGAAGCTTGTGTGACTGGAGCCCGGATTCGCATTACATTCTGGAGTTAAAAAAAAAAAAAGAAATCTTCAGCATCACACCCTGACAGCAGGCTTGTGTGCACGCGCGTTTGATGTGGAGATGTTTTTAATCATGCATTAACGCAAAATTCAGCCGCAAACTCAAAGGAAGCGTCATTTTCCCTTCATTTCCTTCATTTCCTTTCTTTTTCCAGCTGAAGCCCTATCCAGGCCTTTAACAGCTTGCATTATTCTATCTAAACAAATCCTGGGATATCATCTGAAATCTGAAATCAGAGCTCGTGAGGCTGAATTGCGTTGCGTAACTGGAAAACTTCATAAACTCGACTTTTTGTGCGTGTGTGCGCGCGCGCGCTCGTGCTCGTGTGTGTGCGTGTGAGCGAGTGGGGTTTTTTTTTGGCCATTTTGTTTTACACAATCTGTGCAATCGTTTAAAACTCTGAAATTAAAGTGCTCCATGGGTTCTCCGTCTCCAAGGCCCAGCTGACAGGACTTCAGCACCACTCCTTTTTCTTTTTGTTTCTGTTTTTTTTTCTTTTCCTTCCTTTTTTATTATTAGGACATGTGGGGGATTTCTCCCTCCATCATGAGGCTCGTATGGAGGAGTGTGACTGCTGTGTGGATCCTGCTGCTCACAACACGGGCTGATGAAGGTACACACACACACACACACACACATCTCCATTAACAGATATTACACCTCCATTAATTAGTGTTACACACTTTTCCATTAAGCCTACAGCTGTTACTTTCACTACCTGTTTGCTTCTGTCTAGTGTGTGTGTGTGTGTGTGTGTGTGTGTGTTTGTGTGTGTGTGTTTTAAAAATAACTATCATTGAAATTGCCAAATGCACAGTCTCAATTGTTGGTTCTAGAGACCATCATGATGTACACAGAGTAATAATAATAACATCTCTCCTTCAGTCTTTCACCTTTTTTCTTTTCTTTCTTTTTTTTCTTTCTTTTTTTTTTTTGTCCTGACTGAAACCCGGTGTGGAGTTACACACTTTCAGATCTTGGTTTTAAGATAAGATAACATACATTTTATTGATCTTGCAAGAAATTTTGTGGCAGATTACTCAAGACGGTACAAATAACACTGACTAGATTGAGTACAAGTATAGATCTGTATAGAGGATGATTAAAAGTATCAATAGTTACTGATGTGTATTAAAGCGCTGCTCTGTGTGTGTGTGTGTGTGTGTGTGTGTGTGAAATGTGTCCGGTTGTATCCATTGCCGTAATATTAATCATATTTTGTAGTATTTTTTCCCCTCCTGGTTCTTATAGAGATGTAAATGTGAAAGTGTGTGTGTGTGTGAGAGAGAGAGATTCAAACTGTGCATAACTTCAGCTTGCATTGTTTTTGTGTCGCAAATTACATTTCTCGTCCACTAACTCAGTCGAAAAAAAAAGTCACTTTATAGAATATTTCTATAGAAAATGCTTTTGTAATAATAAAAAAAAAGTTGTAATATATTTCCTCTAAATGTTTATCAGACAAATTCACACGATAACCTGGTTTTATATTCGGAGGTTTCCATGGAAGAAATGTGGACCATACCATGTACAAAATAAGCACACACACACACACACACTGGTCAGACTCACCACCTCCATCACTCTGTTCTCCATCCGTCTGTTTTTTTCCCCGTATTAAAAAGTTCCTCTGCATTTTATTAGCTTATCAGTATAATACAGGCCCAGGCTAAATCTGCTTCCACTGATAAAGCGTGTTTCACTCGGGACATCCTTACACACGTCAAGCTTACCGTGCAAAAAAAATGTACAGATTGGTCAGTTATATATCAGTAAATGCACTTATAGAGTGTGGAAGTCGAGTTTGTAGAGAAACAGGAGAAACGACGTTCTGGAGAAAAGTGTCTGGTCAGCTGGATAAGGAAAGCTGGAAGGAGATGGAACTTTCTCTATAAAGTGTTATTTAGAAATTTAGAAGTGTGTGTGTGTGTGTGTGTGTGTGTGTGTAATATATATAATGGCTAAATGTATAAAGTGTATGCACTTTAATCAGACATGGTGCATAATTTAGATTTTTTTTCTTTAGGTTGTATTTAGTTTTCTCTCTCCTCAATTTAACAACACGTTAAAATATTACAACTTTGGTGCTAAAAGTGGAAATTCTTCAATCTCCGACTTGAGAAAACATTCAACACTCAGATTTTAGCATCTTATAAATGTACATTAACGCACAAGTGTTAATCTGATCGCACTAATCTAACCCACATTGACTCGTAATCAGGAAATGCCAACATGTAGTTGTGTTAAAATCGTGTTTTGTGACTGATATTCACCTGTATTCAGTTACACGTTGAGTTTTTTCACTAATCTTCGCCCCCACAGGCTACAGCTTTGTTTTGCTAATGTTTTAACGGTTTATCGAAACCTAAAGCGTTATGGATTTTAGCTCGATCGTCATTGATTTCTATCCCCAGTTCAGAGTTTTCCTCAATCTGCTGTTCCTTTTAAAAACATTGATCTCAGTTTACAGTATACACACACACACACACACACACACACACACACACCATTTTTTGTATTTTTATTATGTGAGCTTTCCTTTGTGTTAAACTTTTTAAGGTTATAGTGATTTGATGATTAAAAAATGATAATGTCATTATGTAACAGTTAATCTATAACATCCAAAATCCGCTCCGATACTGATCCGAGTGTGTGAGATCGGATTTTTGGTCTGATGTATCATTTGTACGCACCTTTAACTGACACGACACGGACATCACGCGCCAGTACCGGTCACAAAATTCCTTAAATTCCTTAAATCCCGTCTGTGCTGTTTCTCTCAAAGTCGACTCTAACCGTGAGGAGATCAGATCAGATCAGATCAGATCAGTGACAGGTGTCAGGCCATACTCAGATTAGAAAATGAACAGAAAAAAGTGGAGTGATCTGATTGTCTGCTCTTTTAAAAAGGTGTTTAGAGAATTAGGGAATAGAAACGTATTCTGCGTATTTTTATCCTCGTCTCTTATAACTTGGGAAAATTGCCGTCTTCTGAACAGCACACGCAGATTGCTTTTGTTACTTTTCGAAATTGCTTTTTGGAAATCGCTCCTGTACAGTCGTACGTCGGCCGGTGACAGAAATTACAATTTTAATTGCCAGACAGCATCTAATTTCTCCCGCGGCTTTGTGAGCGGCAGGGTGTACCTCCTTCCTCTTTATTACTTTTCCAAATCGCTCGCAACCTGGAAGACGGAGAAAAGCAACCTGAATTAGTCCTGAGTGTTGCTAAACAGCCGACAGAGTTATAATAACGTCTTACATGTTTCATTTGTCTTTCTTTGACTTTAAATATGACTTACGCTTGAATTAAATACAAAAAATCCCCGTGAGATATAAATAAATAAATAAATTACGACACACAGGTGACCTTCAGGGTGAGCGCTCGAATTTTTCACGGTGTGACGGCGCATCAGACGATCGATGGTTCGGATTAGTTCCGCTCCTCGAGACACACCTGCTCATCGTTATCCGTAATCAATTAACCGCTGTCTGTGACTGACACACACACTCTCTCACACACACACACACACACACACACACACACACTCAAATTAATGAAGTATTGACTGATCTGCACCTGTAATTAGCTGATGGATCCGCTTTGCTTCTCTTCCAAAAGAGCCAGGAAACGACCAGCAATATGTTTATTAATATTTATACATTTTTAATTCTGCTTCACTTTGTATCACAATTTATGATTTTATTTCTACATTTTTAAACAACGTAATCACATCGCTGCGTACAGGAATCGGGCCTCGTCTATCGCACTTTACTAAAAGTTTTTATGCGTAAATGTTTTTACGTAAACCAGACCAAACGAAAGTCTCAGAAAAGCTGATTTTCTTCGTACTCACGTTGATCATAATGATGCGTAAAGTGCAAAGCACGTTCCTGACGCAGCTCATTTGCATTTAGCGACGCCTATAAAACTCCATAAAAGGTAAAGTGCACAGACAGCTTTGAGCACGAAACGAGCGATCAGGGTAAAGTCTGAAATACAGAAGTGGAAGCTATTTTGACTCACTTCTATGCCAAATAAAATGTAATAATATTTAATATTAATAATAATAAGCGAGCGCTAAATCCTGCGTCAGCTGAGGCGTTTGTTTGCGGCTTTTGGCTCTGCGCAGACAGAGCGGCCCGTCCTCCGTTTATACACTGCCATCTCTTTTGTCATACCTGAATGATTTGTTTTATGCGTCTTAATTTATGGGTGTGTGTCGGCTCACTTCCTTTATTTTTATATTCTTTAATTAAAGCCGATAAAATAAAGCGACTGGTTTTGAGTAAATGTTCTGGATGGAGCTCTGAGTCCCTGAGCGAGTGAACTAGCATGAGGATGTGTTTCTGGTCGAGACTCTAAAGCTCTTCTATCAGTCGCTCTGGATAAGGGCGTCTGCTAAACGCTGCAAACGTCATAAACACAAACAGTTTAAACTCCACAGAATATTCCAGAGAGAAAAGTGCAGGAATAAATGAGGATTATATGATCTGAAGTCGATTGAGTCGAGGTTTACGCTAGTTAGTTTTCTTATGAGTAAATTTACACACACTCAGGAGCACGAGTAGGATACGAACGATTTTCTGAATTTATGAGATTTTCATACATACCAAGTTTCTTGTGTAAATGCTCGTACGAACGTTTTACGAATAAAGCTGTTTGTATCCAGCTCATTAAATGAGGCTGTGTGTGTGTGTGTGTGTGTGTGTGTGTGTGTGGTTTCTGGATAGGAATCTTACCGTAGTCTCGTTGATGGTTTTGTTGCACGGGCTTGCGTACATTTTATGTTTATCTCTGTTTGGTCAAAAAAAAGTCATCTCGCAAAATGTTTAGCGAATTTTAGCTCAGAAGTTGTGCTTGTTAGCTTGTGTTCTGTAGTTTATACGCTATAGAACGACTGGAACGCAGTACTTCCTACCCTTATTGTGTTTCATTCCCCCTGCATCACGTCTTCTCTTGACGTCTGCCACCGTTCCGGCACGTTCTGAACGCTGCAGAAATGCGTGATGTTCTCAGAGCTAAGTGAACAGTAACTTTTCCTCCCTGCTTTGCGGTTCGGCGTTCCCCACAGCGCCGAGATGCTGCGCGGTTACTGTAGGCCACGGGGGGTCCGGCGGGGTTTGTAATGATTAATTTGGTGAAGTTAAAAACAGCAGCAGCAGGGGGTAGATTGGATTTTGGCCTTTGGGTTCGACTCAAAAGAGTTTCAGGCTGAGATTATAGCAAATCCCAGAATCCCCCCCGGATCGCCTTACGGCTCCCTGATTCCCTCCGCAGGAGGAGTATTGACGAGAGAGACACGCTCGGCTTTTATCTGAGTTCAGACTGTTGCTCAATCGCCTCGTCTTTTCTCTCACGTGAAAAAAAAGAGCTAAAGGAGCTTATCCGTTTCACCTTCTGTCACTTCTCTCTCTCTCTCTCTGTGTCTCTTTATTCATGCGCATTACAAAGCAGAAATGTAAAACAGTGACTCCTGTCTGGAGAGGGTTTGGTATAAACGATGCTCTGTGCGTGTGTGTGCGTGTGTGTGCGTGTGTGTGCGTGTGTGTGCGTGTGTGTGCGTGTGTGTGCGTGTGTGCGCGTGTGTGTGTGTGTTGTGTTTGTATTCCGGTCTCATCATGGCCGTGTGTTCGCCTGGCACTTTTTGATGATGTCATCACTGTTGCGCCTCTTCAGAATATCCAGTAAATCAGGAGTTGATGGAAACACGTTTGCGTGTTTATAAAATCTCATTCTGTCTTTATCCCTTTTTCTCTCCCTTTCTCTCTCTCTCTCTCTCTCTTGCCTATCTCTGGTTTTTTTTGCCTTTTTTCTTTTCTCATCAGTCTATCATTCTCTCGCAATTTCTTTGTATCCCACTTTCTCTCGCCTGCTCTTTCTCTCTTTCTCGCTCTTTCTCTGCTTTTCTCTCATCCTCCTTTTCTGTCTTTCTATCACGCTTTCTTTTTCTCTCCCTCTTTTTTAAGCCTCTTCCTTTTTCTTACCGTTCTCTCCGTTTTCACATCTCCTCTTTATTTTTCTGCCTCTACTCCTCTCTTTCTCACCTCCTCATCCTCCTTTCTTTCTTTTTACCCATCTCTCTCTCTCTCTTTTCCATTCCTCTCCTTTTACCCACTCTCACTCTTTCACTGTCTATCTCCCTCGTTCCCCCCGTCCCCCTCTTTCCTTTTCACAATGTCAGGTTGAGTGGCGTTTTAACGGTGGGCGTCGTAAACGTGCCACTTAGGAAAATCAAGAGTGTGGAGAGAGCAGCACACACACACACACACACACACACACACACACACACACACACACACTGAGGCTCATTGTAACTGTTTGAACAAACACAAGCACTTGTGTTGAATGTTGGTGACATATTAGCACACGATGATGATGGGTCTTTCATCGCTCTCTCTCTCTCTCTCTCTCTGTCTCTCTGTCTCTCTTCCCCCACTCTCTGTGGTTCTGCACTCGTTTATTGCAGTGCTGATGTTTTCTCTGCGCTTTTTTTCCTCTCCCGCTGTGGAAATGCAGCTTTGCAGCCCAGCAATCCTATTAAACGGAACCGATTTTTATAAGACGGGGATTTGCATTTAAAGCAGCCTTTTCCTTTCGCTCCGCCACCTCTCTCTCTCTCTCTCTCTCTCTCTCTCTCCCTCCCTCTCCCCTCCTCTACTCTTCCGTTTATCTTGTTCACTTTGGCATTTTCCTGAACTCTCCCTCTATCTTCTCTCTTTCATCCCTCTCTCTATGCCCTTCATTTCCTCTGTTTCTCTCTCTTTCTTTCCCTCTCTTTAATCCCGTGATTAGCTCCTTGAAGACTGAATCGGCCGTTCTGTGTCTTTGGTCTAATCTTCAGGGCTGCGTCTTCTCACTCTTTACGGAGTTAAGTGTGTGTGTGTGTGTGTGTGTGTGTGTGTGTGTGTGAGAGAGAGGTCTCTGGGTTCACACACACTCTGAGTTGGCGTTGGGGTTGATGATTCGCTCTTCAGCCGACTCATCAGTGTCCATGCGGCGGTGATGGATGTGTATCAGATAGACACACTCTCTCTCTCTCTCTCTCTCTCTCTCTCTCTCTCTTGCTCTCGTTCGCTCTTCGTCCTCCCACACGCCTCTCACAGATTCACAACTGGGGACGAGGGGAGACCCCTGACCCTCCTGAGAGTCACACAATCAGAGAGAGAGGGAGGGAAAGAGAAAGAGAGAGAAAGAGAGAGAAAGAGAGAGAAAGAGAGAGAAAGAGGGTGGGGGATAAAACTGAGCTAGAAAAAGACTAGAAAAGGAGCTGATAGAGAGGGAAAAAGACAGAAAAGAGGGGGAAGGGCGATAGAAAATACAGAAGGAGGGAAAAGGGGAAGAAAAGAATGAGAAAGAAGACAGAGTGAAAAGAGAGGGAGAGAAGTAAGTGATGAGATGGAGAGACTCTTGACAAGTAGTTTGTGTCAGCTGAAGTGGGGAAGAGCAGCAAAGTGTGTGTGTGTGTGTGTGAACATTGTGCGTTTTTGTGTTTGAGTGTTTTTGCATGTGTGTATTTGTGTAGTTGTATTTCGTGTGTGTGTGTTTTGTGATTGTGTGTGTGTGCGCGCGCACGTTTGTGGATATAAGCACGTTTTTTGTGTTGGTGTGTAATCGTGATTATTATCGCTTGTGCTTGGATATGTTTGTGTGACTGTGCTTTTGATTTTGAGCGTGTCTGTGCATTTGTGGTGTGTGTGTGTGTGTGTGTGTGTGTGTGTGTGTGTGTGTGTGTGTGTGAGAGAGAGTGAGATAATCACAGATTGCCCTTCCTCCAAGTGAACACACACACAACTTTCACACACACACCTATTCTTCAAAATTGGCACTTACTAAGAGCACTAGTGTGTTTTCTTTAGCAATCACTAAACCATTTGTAAAGTACACTACACCACACACACACACACACACACACACACACACACTCGTGTATTAAACACAGGTGTGTTGTGTTCATGCGCTGTTTATGGTGTTGTGTTTAATCTGAACACTGTGACGTCAGTGTGTTTAAGTTTTATCTCTAAAACAATTTTGGGATTCTGTGATTTATGAGTAATTACATTTACACACCTTAAATATACTTAGCTGATCCTCCTGTAAGTATATATGTGTGTGTGTGTGTGTGTGTGTGTAGGAGAGATTTGTGTATGAGTCACACACTTGACTACGGATACGCATGAACACCAAGCAAGAGATTAGCATGCTGTAACACACTCTCGCTCTCCAAGACACACACACACACACACACACAAAAACTAAAACTTACTTGTGCAACTTTAAGGTGTGCAGCGAGAGTCGGAAATCAGTGTGTACGGCAGGGATTGTATACATACACACACACACACACACACACACACACACACACACACACACACACACACTGGTATGAATCCGGTAAAGCTATGCTCTATAACGTGTTCATGACTTGAACTTAAATGAGTTACAGAGCCCCAAGGCTGACGTTTCCCGCTGTTAGAATGACACACACACACACGCGCACACACACACACACCTTATGCATGCTCACACACAGCCTAAGCTCAGGCATCAAGTGTGGAGACAAGAAGAAGAAATAAAGGGATGAATGTGCAAAAAAAGACAACAACATGCAGAGAGAGCTTTATGGGACTGATCTCTGTGTGTGTGTGTGTGTGTGTGTGTGTGTGTGTGGACGTCCTCCTACCAAGACATGCTGAATGGCTGTGTGTGTGTCTGATGCTGTGTTTTTGTGTGTCTGATGCTGTGTGTGTGTGTGTGTGTGTGTGTCTGATGCTGTGTGTGCGTGTGTGCGTGTGTGTGTGTGTGTGTGTGTCTGATGCTGTGTGTGTGTTTATATGATGCAGTGTGTGTGATGCAGCATATGGGGTAGTGATGAGGATAATAGTGTGATGGTGGATGATGCTGAGCTCTGTTGAAGGAAATGAGCTTCAAAGACACACACACACACACACACTCACACACACACACAAAAGAGAGAAGCACTTCAGACATCTAACAAATGGCCCCGTGCATGCGTGTGTGCGTGTGTGTGTTCGTTCAGTCTTGCTTAAATTTGTTTTCATTTGCATCATTGTGTGTGTGTGTGTGTGTGTGTGTGTGTGTATTCATCAGAAGAGTGTGTAGACCTCAGGTAGATTATCTCATTGGCTAAATATGGAAGAAGCCACCTGTGCATGACTTACACACACTCTCTCTCACGCACACACCTGAATACACATACTCTCTCTCTCTCACACACACACACACACACACACACACACACTTATGCAGATGACAAATAAGAATTTCTGATGCGGCTCAATGCCGCAGTCCCATGAGGTGGTGATCTTTTATGCAGTGTGTGTGTTTGTGTGTGTGTGTTTGTGTGTATTCAGGTGTGTGTGTGTTCTTACTCAGATAGACAGAAATGAGCCAAAGGAATCTGTGTGCCAGACAAACTCATTTGTACACACACACGCACACACACGCACACACTTAAGAGTTCAGCAAGCCTCTGCATGCTTGAGTACAAATGTTCATTCTTCTCTCTGTCTGCCTCTCTCTCTCTCTCTCTCTCTCTCTGTCTGTCTGTCTGCCTCTCTGTCTCTCTCTGTCTGTCTGTCTGTCTGTCTGTCTGTCTCTCTCTCCGTCTGTCTGCCTCTCTCTCTCTGTCAATTCAATTCAATTCAATTCAATGTGTGCTTTATTGGCATGACAAAATATTTTTGTATTGCCAAAGCAATATACAACAGAGCAAGAGAAGAAGGAACTGAACAAGACATAAAGTGAAAAAACAGTAATGCAACATCATATACATTAATGATAACACAGGAACACAGGAAGTATTGAAGTGGGTGGTGGATGGGGGTTATGGTGGTAGGTGGGGTTAGGG
>CM040480.1:677746-680246 GCA_022758105.1 Pangasianodon gigas
GGGGAGGTGGTCATGTGACCACGGTTCCACTCAGCTGATCAGATTTAATTCTTGTTAACGCTGAGACGAGTGTGAGTGGAGAGAAAGAATACAATTTGTTATTGCAGTGAGAGAGAGAGATGGAAAGACAGAAAGATGGAAAGAGAGACAGAAGGACAGGGAGAGAGACGGAAAGAGATGGAGAGATGGCGAGATGGAGGAAAGAGAGGGAGATGGAAAGACAGAAAGATGGAAAGAGACAGAAGGACAGTGAGAGAGATGGAAAGAGACGGAAAGAGGGAGAGATGGAAAAAAGACACAAGGAAAGAGGGAGAGATGGAAAGAGAGAAAGATGGAAAGAGACAGAAAGAGAGGGAGAGATGGAAAAAAGAGACATGGAAACAGAGAGGGAGAGATGGAAAAACGTGAGACGTGGTGAGAGAATGAAAGAGGGAGAGACATGGAAAGAGGGAGGGAGAGAGACGGAAAGAGAGGGAGAGATGGAAAAAAGAGGCATGGAAAGAGGGAGAGATGGAAAAAAGAGGCATGGAAAGAGGGAGAGATGGAAAATGTGAGACATGGAAAGAAAGAGGGAGAGAGATGGAAAAATATGAGAGATGGAAAGAGGAAGAGATGTAAAGAGAGAGGGATAAAAGGAAGATAGAGACGGTGTGGAAGAGAGAGATGGAACAATGCCGTTCTGTGTGTTTAACATTAAAACACTTCTACTGAGTGAGTACACACCAGAGGAAGGTATTTCAAAGCATCATCACACACACACACACACACACACACACACACACACACACACACACACTCTCTCTCTCTCTCTCTCTCTCTCTGTCTCTCACACACACTCACACACACACACACACACACACACACCCGATAGCGCTTTATATTCCATCTCCTCGCCTGACCCACGTGATTCCCGGCTGCGTTATTTAACCCTGAGACAGATCCACTTTACATCAATGAGAGAAATTACTCAGTCAGGAACATGGCTTCTAACACACACACACACACACACACGCACGCTGTTGACTGGGTTATATATGAGTTGTGCGTTGTCGTCTCTCGGCCAATCAGCAGCTCTCAGCCTGATGAGCGCGAGGCTTTTTTAGATTTATGATGAAATAAAAAGCGCAGGTCTTTGAACTGAACTTTCACACTTATTCCATGTATTTATTTATTTATTTATTTATTTATTTATTTATTTTTTCAGATCAATACTGCCTTTATGTTCGTACGGCTGTTGTTTTTAAAACCGCAGCGCTGTATGTATTATTTAAAGTCCCAGGGAGTACGGCGTAAAATATTAAACGTGTTGGTGTCGTACGGAGCGAGAGCGCTTTATTAAAATCCAGCGAAGAGAAGTGATGAGACTTCGCTCACGCAGCAGACAACCGGACTGATCCGAGAACTGTCGCAGGGGTGTGTGGCCTAATATGCTAATGAGCATATTTGATTGACAGCTCTCGGCGAGCGAGTCCTAGCTTGCCTTCTGATTGGTGCAGTTAGCCACAGATAGGCCCGCCCACTTTTTTATTAACAGAGAGGAAATTTGGGCTACTTGTGTATTTCTTTGTGTGGTGTTGTGTTCTAAGTGATCATATTTACCCGTGTGTGTGTATGTGTGCGTGTGTGTGCGCGTGTGTGTGTGTGTGTGTCGCCCCTCAGGCCCACCCTCGCCCCCCCACAGCCTCTTCCCTCAGATTAACGACACGTCGGTGACTCTGGAGTGGAGCGAGCCGGTGGACAGCGGCGGTCGCTCTGACCTCTCCTACAGCGTCGAGTGTCAAGTGTGTGCGACGTCCTCGTGCTCGCCGTGCGGCGACAGCGTGAGCTACCGACCCGCCCAGAGAGGCCTGAGCGGACGCACCGTCAGCGTCTGGGGGCTCCGCCCACACACTACCTACACCTTCACCGTCACCGCCCTCAACGGGGTTTCCCTGCTCAGCGGCCAGGGGCCGGCCTCGGAGAGCATCAACATCACCACCGGGCAACACAGTGAGTGTGTGTGTGTGAGAGTGTGTCTGTGTGTCTGTGTGTCTGTCTGTCTGAGAGTGTCTGTGTGTCTTTGTGTGTCTTTGTGTGTCTTTGTGTGTCTTTGTGTGTCTTTGTGTGTCTTTGTGTGTCTTTGTGTGTGTGAGAGTGTGTGAGAGTGTGTGAGAGTGTGTGAGAGTGTGTGAGAGTGTGTGTGTGAGTTTTAGGCTGCATTACAGAAAGGAATGGTTGAGAGAGTATCGCTTTGTACTCCCTCTCTAATGAAGCGAAAGACAGAAATTAAAGCAAAATTAAAACAGTAAAAGAATAATAGATGGAATATTTAACGTGTGTGTGTGTGTGTGTGTGTGTGTGTGTGTGTGTGTGTGTGTGTGTGTGTGTGAAACAGCAAGTGACTTGAGAACAGAGAACGGTTGAGAGAGCATCACATGAAACACTTTCTCTCCCTTTCTTTTAGATGATATTAAATCTTTGAGAAAAGAGATTAAATTTAAAAAGAGGAGGAAAATTTAAA
>CM040480.1:682746-694497 GCA_022758105.1 Pangasianodon gigas
GCTCCTGAAGGTTAAAGTTAAAATGTTCCCGTCATTTTTCTGACTCTCTCTCTCTTCCTCTCAGAAGACGTCTCCTCATCGCCGCTGCTGGTCACCGGGATTCTCGTCGCCGTGGGGATGATCCTGCTCATCGCCGTCATCGGCCTCGCCATCTACTGCATCCGGTAAGACCGACTGACAGGAAAGAGGGGGAGGGGAGGGGTAGACAGATGGGGGTAGACTTAAAGGAGTAGTCGAAACTTGCTTATAATGCAGTTATAAGTCACTTATAAGGAAATTATAAAACTCTGGTGAAAGACGAGCAGCGTGAAGTGTGTGTTGCGTTAAAGACTTCCTTCACTTCTCCATTTACATTTACATGGAGAAGCTCACACTCCCAGGGCTAGACTGTAGACATCAGCAATACTGAGAGAGGGAGAGAGAGAGAGAGATGGGGGGAGGAATAAGAGGTAGAGAGAGAGAGAGAGAGTGAAAAGAGAAAAAAGTGGGAGGGGGAGGTGAGGAGGAAAAGAGAGGGAGAGGTAAGCTGGGACAGGATGCAGCCGTCTCCACAGGCCAAGTCAGAACAATAGGAGTGACCCTGGGGCAACACACACACACACACACACACACACACACATATACACACACACACATACACATACACACAGGTTTCCACATATTTTCACACACCCTTAGAAAGCACCAAAAAAGAACAGATGTGTATGTGTGTGCGCAAAGAATGTACTGTGCTCAGTTTATGATTATTAACACACACCCAAATGAGTGCACACACACACACGCACAACGAACATGTGTGTATACACACACACACACACACACACACACACACACACACACACATACACACTCAAGGAGCCTCTGGCCAAGCTGGACCTATAGTCAACACTGGGTGGGACAAAGCAGCTATTTTAGTACATGGAGACAGAAAGAAAGAAAGAGAGACAGAGAGAGAGACAGAGAGAGAGACAGAGAGAGAGACAGAGAGAGAGACAGAGAGAGAGACAGGCAAAGAGAAGTGAGGGAAGGGGTGAGAGCGAAAGAAACGAGAAGAGCAACATATATAAAGAAAGAGGGATGAGAATTTCTTCAGCAGGTAGAATTGTGAGAAAGAATGAGAGGAAAAGATAGAGGAAGAAAAGAGAAGGGGAGAAAAAAAAAGACATGGAAAGAAAAGAGAGACATTAGCAGGCTGGGGGATAGAGAGATAGAGGGAGAGAGTCAGAGGGATGAACGGAGGGAGGGAGAGGGGGATCGTATGACAGTGCATGTACGACGTGTCTTACCGGCTTTATATTTAAAGTGTGATAACATTTAATATACTGTACATAAATAATAACACACACAACTTTAATATATATATAACACATAAGAACAATTACACTCAGCTCAGAGGTGAATAAAGTGTGTGTGTGTGTGTGTGTGTGTGTAAAATCAGGTTTACATAACCATATCACAGCTGCTCCTCATTTTATAAACAAAATGAATTTAATGTGTGTGTGTGTGTGTGTGTGTGTGTGTGTGTGTGTCCCTGCAGCAAACAGAACCGTCTGAAGGATCCAGAACTCAGTGATAAAAATGGCCAGTACCTCATGGGCCAAGGTGAGAAAACACTCACACACACACACACACACACACACAAAAACACACACCTGCCAACACTGGCACACATCCGGCCGCCCACACGCGCGCACACACACACACACACACACACACACACACACACACACACACACACTGGATGATATATTTTATTTGTCCTTCACACTTAGATGGAATATACAAATACCATCCTCTATCATTTCTTCTCTCTCTCTCTCTCTCTCTCTCTCGGGTTCTTTCGCTCTCCTTTGTTCTGTTTTTCTTCCTCCTCTTCTCTGTTTGTTTCTCTTGTTCTATTCCCCCTTCTTGTTGATCTGGTGTATAATTTATTCTGTTTTTCTCTCCCTCTTTCTCCGTCTCTCTGTCCGTCTCTCAGGAGTGAAGGTGTACATCGATCCGTTCACTTACGAGGACCCGAACGAGGCTGTGAGAGAGTTCGCTAAAGAGATCGATGTCTCCTGCGTGAAGATCGAGGAGGTGATCGGAGCAGGTGCGTGTTCTAGAAACCTGACACTCTTCATTTCGGGGCGGGGCTAATGTTACTGCTAAGAAATCTCACATGCCTCTTACTGCTGGTATTTAATTGAGGAGGCAGAGAGCTAAGGGGCGGGGCCAGGTTGACCACTACAGAAGGCAAAGGGGCGGGGTCAGCAGGTTGTTGACCAATACAGAGAGGCAAGGGGTGGGGCCAGGTTTGCACATACATAGACCTAAGGGGCGGAGCCACACTGACATTTACAGAGAATTAAGGGGCGGGGTCAAATGAAGCACTACAGAGAATTAAGGGGCGTGGCCACATTGACAGAGAGCTTGGTGTCATCAAACTTTATAAAGACTTATTAAAACATGGAGGTATGTGTGTGTTTAGGTGAGTTTGGTGAGGTGTGTGTGTGTCTCTGTGTGTATTTCAGGGGAGTTTGGTGTGTGTGTGTCTGTCTGTGTTCTAATCTGTGTGTATTTCAGGTGAGGTGTGTATGTTTTTAGATGAGTTTGAGTATGTGTGTGTAGATTGGTGGTGTGTGTGTGTGTGTGTGTGTGTGTGTTTCAGGTGAGTTTGGTGAGGTGTGTGTGTGTGTGTTCTAACCTGTGTGTGTGTGTTTCAGGGGAATTTGGTGAGGTGTGTATGTTTTTAGATGAGTTTGAGTATGTGTGTGTAGATTGGTGGTGTGTGTGTGTGTGTTTCAGGTGAGTTTGGTGAGGGGTGTGTGTGTGTGTGTGTTCTAACCTGTGTGTGTGTTTCAGGGGAGTTTGGTGAGGGGTGTGTGTGTGTGTGTTTCAGGTGAGTTTGGTGAGGTGTGTGTGTGTGTAGGTTAGTTTGGTGGTGTGTGTGTGTGTGTGTGTGTGTGTGTTTCAGGTGAGTTTAGTGAGGTGTGTATGTTCTAACCTGTGTGTGTGTGTATTTCAGGTGAGTTTGGTGAGGTGTGTCGAGGTCGTCTCCGTGTTCCCGGTAAGAAGGAGAACTACGTGGCGATTAAGACCCTGAAGGGCGGCTACACGGATAAACAGAGGCGGGACTTCCTGTCCGAGGCGTCCATCATGGGCCAGTTCCACCATCCCAACATCATCCACCTGGAGGGCATCATCACAGCCAGCTGTCCCGTCATGATCATCACCGAGTTCATGGAGAACGGAGCACTCGACTCCTTCCTCAGGGTAAATACACCGTGTGCGTGTGTGTGTGTGTGTGTGTTTGAGTGCTTTATAAATGATCTGTCTGTGTGAAGTTGTGTCTCGCTTCTTCCACCGTCACTCTGTGCATTTTCTGTTTGTCTGCTGAAATATTTCTCATTTCTTCCTCTTATTTTCTGCCTTTATAAAGCTGTTTGGATCTGAAAGTTTCTGAACATTTATTTCCGTCAGAGATCAAACACTAATCCGGCGTTCCCCTCCGCTTTTCCACGTTCTGCAGTGGGACAAATCCTTATTTCGTTCTCACATTCCTAACACACAGCGCTGATTGTTGTGGTCTCTTCATGACTAACGCTGGTGTTTGACTCAGTCCTGACCGCTAATTCTGAGTAATTGAGTTTGACAAAAACGCCTTTTACATGTCGGAACTCATCATGAGCGTGATCCCGATGCGACACCAGCGCTCCGTTATATTAGTAAAGAGGGATGGGAATACCGTTTGACGCATAAACGGGATTAGTGATGAAGTAAACACCATTCCTGGAAGTGCACTCACAGCAGAGTACAACAATCCCACTGTTATAGAATTCATTTATGATCAGCTGAACATCTCTTTCTCTCTCTCTCACACACACACACACACACACACACACACACACACACACATTTGATTTACTTGGATAAAGGATGCTAATTTAAAAGCTTTCTTGCTGATTTGTAATCAGACGCCTGATCTAAATCCAAACCAAATTAAATTCTCTTTAATCCTAATTGCATGATTCTGTATCTGTATCAAAATATTTTTCCGAGTTTTTTTGTTGTTGTTTTTAGATTAAAAACAGTTCTGGACTCTCACACACTCTTTCAGTGTTTTTTCTTTCTCTTTCTCTCTCCGTGTAGCTGAACGATGGTCAGTTCACGCCGATCCAGTTAGTGGGAATGCTGCGCGGAATAGCGAGCGGGATGAAGTATCTTTCGGAGATGAGCTACGTCCATCGGGATCTGGCGGCTCGGAACATTCTGGTCAACAGCAACCTGGTGTGTAAAGTGTCTGATTTCGGGCTGAGCCGGTTCCTGCAGGAGAACTCCTCCGACCCCACGTACACCAGCTCACTGGTTAGTGTGTACACACACACACACACACACACACACACACATACACACACACACACACACACTTTTCCCAGTGCACTTCTCCACCTTCTTTTTCATCTCCTTTCTTTCTTCTGTGTTCTTCTTCTTGTCTATTGTGACTATCACAACATTCAGAACACACACACACACACACACACACACACCATTAGTACACACTTCTGTCCCTTCTGTCCTCCCTTCTGTCGTCTAGCCTCTGTTTATCTCATGTTCATCCCTCTGTCCTGTCGTTCGTTCAGGGCGGTAAGATCCCGATTCGCTGGACGGCTCCGGAGGCCATCGCGTTCCGCAAATTCACCTCCGCCTCCGACGTGTGGAGCTACGGCATCGTCATGTGGGAGGTGATGTCGTTTGGAGAGAGACCGTACTGGGACATGAGCAACCAGGACGTAAGTGTGTGTGTGTGCGTGTGTGTGTGTGTGTGTGAATAAAGGTGCTATCTATTATCATTTCCGTTCACTTCTATTTATGTCCATTTTGTGTAAATGTTCTATTTTCTTTTCAATCGTCCTGATCAATGCGATCATCCTAAAAGCCCCGCCCACTTCTCTTCTGTTATCCAATCAGGTTATCAACGCTATAGAGCAGGACTATCGTTTGCCGCCGCCCCCTGAATGCCCCTCCCACCTCCACCAGCTGATGCTGGACTGCTGGCAGAAAGAGCGAACGGCTCGCCCCAGGTTCTCCAACATCGTCTCCGCCCTCGATAAGCTGATCCGAAACCCCGTCTCCCTCAAAATCACCGCTCACGATGGAGCAGGGTGAGTGTGTGTTTGAGTGCGTGCGTGTGTGTGTGTGTGTGTGTGTATACACTGTCGATGGTGTCCTACAGTGGTATGTGACAGTCAACACCATGCTTTTATCTTTCCCAGCATGCTCACCTGTCAATCAAGCGCCTAGTCATTACTGTTATTCGCTTAGCCCCGCCTCTCCAGTCAATCACCTGCCAGTTATTCTTCAAGCCCCTCCCATTTTCCCTCACTAAAGCCTCTTGTAGATTTAGTCCTGGCCTGCTTTGCTCTCAGCAGGTCCACCTGTCAATCAGGACTGTAAACACGCCCCCTGCGGATCAGTTTATCCAGCTGTCAATAAAGCCACAGTGAGGCTCAGACACTCGGCCTGCCTCCGGGGCTGAGCTGTCAATCAACTGTCCATCTCCTTCTCTGATTGGCTGCAGATGAATACAGACTACAACAGACTATTCCATGCTCCGAATTCCTTTTTCCTGCTGTCTTTCTTTCTTTCTTTCTTTCTTTCTTTCTTTGTGGTCTCATCACTTTTCCTCTGTCTTCTCTCTTAACTGAACTGAATTTAGCACATTACCAAAGCATTAATGGAGCAATAACAATAATCTCTGTTTCTCTCTCTCTCTCTCAGTCCGTCTCACCCTCTCCTGGACCAGCATTCCGCTCTCTCCTCCTGCAGCTCGGTGGCTGAGTGGCTCAGGGCCATAAAGATGGAGCGCTATGAGGAGAGCTTCATACAGGCAGGATACACATCCATCCAACTACTGACTCACATCAACGCCGAGTGAGTCACACACACACACACACACACACGGTCACATTTCACTGTTTTAAAAATAATACAGTTTTAATACAGTTTCAGAAGACATGGCACCAAAAACCATTATAGATTCTTTTATCCGATTAAAAAACACACACTTTCATTTTAGCTGCAGATTTAGTCTTTAAAAACACCACCTCATGTTTATTAGATTAAAAATTAGATTTGATGTGAAAGTTTTGTACTTAAATTGTAAAATATAAAAAAAAATTCTCATTTCTCCTTTAAAAAATATATTTTTTAACGTCTTTCTCTTAGGTGGATCTTTATACGTAACTAGCGTAATCTAATAATATTTTAATAATAAGCTAGCTAGATTGTGTGTATAACTAACACACTGTAATACTAGCTTTAACAAACTCTTAGACAATTTTTAATGACATTTAAATTTTTTAAAGAGTAAAGTTGTCATTATCTCTCTCTCTCTCTCTCTCTCTCTCTCTCTCTCACTCGCGCGCACGTTTTCAGGGATCTGTTGCGGTTGGGCGTGACTCTCGCCGGCCATCAGAAGAAAATCCTCTCCAGCATTCAAGCTCTTCGAATCCAGAACAAGAGTCCCAATAACATCCTCTACTGACTGACACACACACACACGGACATCTGCAAAATAAACACACACACACACACACACACACACGTTTATAGACTCAGCTCTTCCTGTGACGTGGACCAATCAGGACTTTGTTTGCCGTCCAATCAGGAGCTGTATCAGGATGTCAGAAAATGGCTTCCAAGTGACGTTAAAGGTTTAAAAGACGCTATGAAGTGAGTTCCCGAATCGCCGCGGCAACAGCACGGCGTTTTAATGGCGAACGTCACGAACGATGGGAGGAGAAAAGAAAAAGTGCCATATTTTGGCGTGACCGTGCCGAGCGGAGGACTTCCACGCCATGTTACGTTTTCAGAGTATTTTTCTAACGGAGTGTGTGTGTGTGTGTGTGTGTGTGTGTGTGTTTTATCGGCGAGAGACTTAACGAGGATTAAACGAGGAGGAACAGCGAGAACCGTGTTTAAGCCCTACTGGGACAGCGGCGGTTCTCTGCGGGGGAACCAAGCGGGGGAACTCCCTCTGTTCTCTCTCCTCTCTTTACACACGTGACACTCGGGGGATTTGATTTCTTTTCAGTATCTGCAGTGTGTGCTGTGAGAAATCTCACACACACACACACACACACACACACACACCTCACATCACACCGTCTCCTAGACGACTGTTTGATTCTGATTTATTATTAACGCCGGAAATAGAATCGGGTCACACAGACTGTAGTCTGTTTACACGTTTTCACACGTATCCTGTTTGGATTATGTCCTTTCTGTGATTAATCCAGATTATACGTGTAGGGTGGTCAGTTATTCCGAGGTTTTACACACACACACACACACACACACACACACACACACACACACACGAGCGGTGTTTGAATGTATTAATCAGTCGTTTCTCATTTCACCTCTCATTTCTATTGGTGTATCCCCGCCTCCAAATGATCACATGACCACGTAGAGCAGTGGTTCTCAAAATGGGGTCTGTGATTTTATTATATTTTTTCTTTTTTCAATTTTGTTACAGTTTTTTGTTTGTTATATTTAGGGGTCCAAGCACCAAAGTCAGACCTAACGTGTTTCCACCTAATGGGTGGAAAATTCAAGAATTAGAGAAAGCTCTGTGGCTCCGAAAAAAGATGATTAGAAGAATCTCAATAATGTGTTTAGGAAATAAATCTGTACTGAGGGGGTCCGTGGAATTTATTTTACAGATAACGGGGTCCTTGGCCTCGTTAAAGAGTCTGAGATGCGCTTTACGATCGCAGCGACGCTAATACGATAACGAGTGTGATCAGTATTCTACACCAGAATCAAAATCAGGGTTATGTTCATAATAATTAGAACGAGATTTTTTTTTTTTTACATGAACAGAACAGACTTGTTGTTTTTTTTTTTCAGTTTATCCTTTACAAGATGATGTATAAATGTTTGAATCGCAATACAAGCGCTCTTTAATCGCAGTAATTGAGCGTTAATTAATGTTTTAAATGCTGCACATAAACTCTGAATGCATTAATTGATTAATAAATAAATAAATAAGTCAATAAATGGCACCAAATCCACGTGTTAATTAAAACTGTTAGTGTTTATTACATTTCCAGTATTTAACCAATTAGAAAATGTTTTCAAAACAATATCACACTCGATTGCGTTTATTCGAAAAGCTAAAAATAATCACGATATTTATATTACGATTAATTAATCAGGCCTGTGAGTGTGATGCAGTTCGTCCCGTCGCAGTTTTACACACATCCAGATGCAAATGTTTTATTCCAGGCGTCCAGTGGGGCTTCAGGAAGGGTGTGTGAGTGTGTGTGTGAGTGTGTGTGTGAGTGTGTGTGTGAGTGTGTGTGTGAGTGTGTGTGTGAGTGTGTGAGAGAGAGATGAGTGAGGTGTTAGCACTTGATCATATTTTATTCAGGCGTAACGACGGACAGCGTCGGATATCATCGCCCCCCACACACACACACACACACACACACAAGCTTTTCTTCTCGTAAGCAGAACGTCTTGATTTAAAAACTGTTCCACTTCAGTGACCTTTGACCCCAGGCGGGCGACCCAGTGTGGGTTTATGGGTAGGAGGAAGAGTCGGATCTTCACATTGGAGATCTGCTTTAAACAAAAGCAGGGAGACGATTATTATTATAATAATTATTATTATTGTTGTTGTTGTGTTTATTATTATAATTATGCCTTTGTTTTCTTTTGATGTATAGGAATATACATTTTTATGTAAATGAGTTTTAATTCCTCCTTCAGTGTAACCTGTGTTTCTGTCCCAACAATAAACCATTTACACACACACACTCACTCACACACACGCTGTCTCTCTGTTCTGTTCTGTTCTGTGGAATTTTATAGACTGAAGTGTGTACAGTACAGAGGTGGAGGATTTATACGTTTATTAGCGAGACTGTAGAAGTGAGATGTCCAGCGTGCTGCGCAGAATGCTAACGGACGAGTTAAAACGAAATATTAGCAATGAAAATAAGGGAAAAAATTATGTATTAGCAATAAAAATCAATAATAAGAAGGTAATATTAATAACAATAACTTTAAGCACTTTAACTAACAGGGACGTGTGGGCGGAGCTAGAAACAGTGCAGCTTAATGATTGGTCAGTCACAATGGCAGAAGTGTAGATATTTGCAGTTTAGCCGTAGCGATTATGAATTTTGTCCCGTTGCTACGGCGATACGGGAAAACACGAAAACCTTTCTGCTTTCTCAGCTAATATTGTCGCTTTGCATTGTTTTCACTTAGGAGACCTTTGAGTCGTGAATATTCACAAGCCTCGGTTTTGTGAACCAATAGAAAACAAGAAGGCGGGGCTGTGAGTTGTTTGGTCAGGAAAAAAGGGGAGGAGCTTGCGTCACACTGTTCCTGTTGCTTGGTGCATAATCTGCAGGTTTTTTTTTCTTTGCTTGCTACGATTTTTTTTTCGTTTTTTTTTTGTTTTTTTTTTAATTCAGTTACAGAGCACTTAAGGGGTTAAACAACAACAACAAAAAAGAAAGGGTTGAGAATGAATACAATGGCATTATTACAATTTTCCTGTTATTGAAAAATGCACTGCTGCAACGTCAGAATCATCCTGAATAATCAGCAGATCACAGTGACATGATCTCCAGTCTGATCTCCAGTCTGATCTCCCGTCTGATCTCCGTCTGATCTCCCGTCTGATGAAATTTCTCTGTTTGATGCTGTATTCGAGACGAAGCTGCAGCTTGTAATTCCCTGCATACAACCGCTAAAAACCACCTAAAACACCCGACAGCATGAAATTTCAACTCGTCTTCTCAGCTACCGCTTCCTTCCCTGTTTCCGGTGCGACGTCAGATCAACATGGCCGCTTACGCTGTGAACCGTGTAACGTTTCCGTTTCTGGACTGTTCAACACGTTACAGCAGTATGTTAGCTTTAGATCAGTTCATACACAGACACAGCGCTCGCTTAAATCTTTAACGCTATGATACCGTAATGATCACTGTTCTGAGAAGCTAATCATCAACATTAGCGTTATCGCTGACGTTAGCCGGGTAGCATGTTGCTAAGCTCCTGGCTGTTATCCGCTGCTGTTGTTGCTGTGCTGCAGTTTCAGTGCTGCGTGGATGTTAGAAGGTCAATGCAGTAGAACAGAAGCCGGAGCCGCGCAGGCCTGTGACCGTAAACGTACGCTTCAACTCGCTGTTTACAATCTTTACGTGCTCCGACAGAGCAAACTAAACACACGCTTGCTTCCAAGGAGGCGTCCATGTTGTTTCTCCACGTCGCACGTCGAGTGTCCTGAGGTGGGAAATGACGTCATTACAGCCTGCACATTCTGCGTACAAGACGCCACAAACGCCACGTTCCAGCGTTCCAGCATTCCAGTCAGATGTTTCTGCACAGTGGAAGGTTTAAGAGAAACGTCACCGTTTGATCCTGGAGTGTGACGTTTCAGATTTATTTTCTCTTATTTATCCACAGCGATGCTTCCGTGTGCTTGATGTTTGGGTTGTTTGTACATTTTATGGCCTTCGTGTTTAATTCGCTCGCTCACTACGTGGCGTGCAGCAGGATAAAGCTGTTCTGATCCCTATAGAACTCTGTTTGAGATTCAGACACACGCTTCTACTCCTCTCTCTCTCTCTCTCCTCTTTCTCTCTGCATTTCAAATCCATTTAAGTGTGACTGGCTGTGTGCAGACTACACACACACACACACACACACCTGTAGGCAGCAGCAGCAGCAGTACATTTCCATAATCGTGTTGGCTGATGCGATTCCTCAGCCGAGCTTCTCTCCTCTTCACTGCGGCCGAGAGACCAGCGGAATAAAAATCTCTCTCTGCACGTCTGTCTGTCCTCCGTCGCCATCTCTCTACTCATCCGTCTCTCTCTCCGTCTCTCTCTCTCCGTCTCTCTCTCTCCATCTCCGTACCCGTGTCTCTGCTCCCTGCTCTAAAGGAACATTCCTCGCTCCTCAGAGCTTCATTTTGTCCTTGACTCATCTCATTCTCTCTCTTTTCATCTACTGTCTCACTCTCATTCTCTCTCTTTTCATCTACTGTCTCACTCTCATTCTCTCTCTTTTCATCTACTGTCTCACTCTCATTCTCTCTCTTTTCATCTACTGTCTCACTCTCTCTTTTGGTCTACTGTCTCTCTCTCATTCTCTCTCTTTTCATCTACTGTCTCACTCTCTCTTTTGGTCTATTGTCTCTCTCATTCTTTCTCTTTTCATCTACTGTCTCACTCTCACTGTCGTTCTTTTGTCACTACTGTCTCTTTCTCTCTTTTCACCTACTGACTCTCTCTTGCTCTCTCTGTCTTTCTCTTCATCTACTCTCTCTCTTTCTTTTTATCTACTGTTTCTCTCTCTCTTTCATCCTGTCTTTCTTTTTTTCCCCGATTCATACCAGTGTCTCGTTATCTCAGCTGGCTGTCGTGATGTGATGTGACAAGAGGTCTACACACTGTGTGTGTGTGTGTGTTTGTAAATTGCCCGTTCTGTCACCGTAAACATATTAATCACTGTCACACACTCGGCTCTCACAGCGGGATTCCGAGTGCACTACAAGGTGAACAGCGACGACTCCGAGCTTGTTTCCCATCATGCACCTCTCCACTATAGACTACATTCATCTGTCTGTCTGACGGGCCGCAGAACAAACGACGTTTATGCTGAAATATATACCACTCAGAGCTGCGTCTCAAATCCGCTCATTTACTCACTGATTAACTCACTGACTCACTCACTGACTCTCTC
>CM040480.1:722783-730283 GCA_022758105.1 Pangasianodon gigas
TGTGTGTGTGTGTGTGTGTGTGAGAGAGAGAGAGAGAATCCCACTGCTCCCTGTAGGTCAGCTATCTCATTGATCCAGCGTGTAAGTGCACACACACACACACAAACACACACACACACACACACACACACACACACACACACAAACAAACAACAACTCAAGCCAGAATAAACAACGCTACAAATCACACTCAGTGAAGTGACCTAGGGAGTGTTTCCTGACCGGCAAGAAAAACAGCGGCACTCGTCGTTCCTCTGCTCCTCTGCTCCTCCGCTCTTTCTCTCCCTGGAAGTTTCTTATTTCTTTAACTGCATTTCTTCATTTCCTTCCCTCGCTTCTTTTCTTACCGCCTCCGTCTGAGGATGCAGGGAAACGGAATAAGGACCGGAGGAATCGAGGACAGTCGAGGAGGTATAAACGAGGCATCCAGTGGATGTGTGATTACACACTGAATAAATATGAACTAAAATTATTCAGTGTGTTCTTCACACACTGGACTATAGTGTAGAAGGGACTTCCTAAAACAGAGCTCCCCAAAACTTGATTTACAAATGCTGCTGCAAGTGAAATTCACATTTTATTTCATTCATTTATTTTACAAATTAATATTAGAAATATCAGAGACAGATTCGATGGGCTAATATTTTGAAACTTTGTTGAGAGTCTCATTCAGGCAAGAAACATTTTAGTTATTTTAGTCTTTTCACTCTCCTGACTCACTGCAGTAGCATAAATTTCCCCATCCATCTGCCTCCGCTAAACAAACTAGCGCTGTGTCTCAAATCCCAGCATAATTCTAGAGCATTATTGAGTGCTAACGCTAACCGGGTTTCCTATTACAGTTAGTGTTCAAATTTTAAAAAAGTCTCATGTCGCTTTCAAACCTACCAAAGGCCCTGTTTTGTTTTCAGAATTTTCTAGATTGTGAATAATTTTGAATGTAAGTTCATGACAACAATCACGACGACAGCAGAAAGTTTTAAGAGAAACAGAGTAGGTCGGTGTGTTTAACATCGCGGTGCACTGCGAGTGTGTGAACATTTCCTCTCGTGTTATTGCTGTTTCTGCGACTCTGCTTGGCGTCGGGTCGAATCACACCGCTCCGGCGTGGATTAGTTTCCTATAACAACACAACACTTCCCACTCGGCTGGTGAGTCGGTGGTTGTTAGGTGTTGGAGTGTGTGTATTACCCATAATGCACTCCTCTGTGTCAGGATTTAGGATAAGTAGCTTATTAGCTCCTCAATACATGCAGTGACTCCACACGTTTCTTTTTTTAAAGTTATTAGAGTTAGCCACGAAGCTCTAGTGCAAAACTAAAGACGTAAACTTTGTGTCGTTTCTGTTTAAGTGAAGGTGTGTGTAAAATGATCAGAGAGAGAGAGTGTGTGTGCGTGTGTGTGTGTGTGCGTTTTCCTGCATGCGGCTCTCAGGAGGTGTCAAAGTTAAACGGAAAAGCAGTGTTTACGGATTATGGGAGTGGCGTTGATGAGGCTGGTGGGAAACGTCCTCATGCCGCTGAGCTGATGCAGGATGGAGGGATTTTACACGGCGGAGGAGCGCAGGATTAAAGACACGGATTTATATTGAGGAGAGGAAAAACACGAGAGCTGGGGGGATTGCAGAGGAGGCAGAAAGATGAAAGGAACGAGAGAGAGGGAGAGAGAGAGGGAATTTTGCAGCAGAGAGACAAAGGAAGATTGAGGGAGACGGACAGGAAAGGAGAGATGGAAAATCATGGAAAGATGGCAAAGAGGAAACAGGGATGTTTGCAAAAACGGCAGGAAGATAAGAGAGAGAGAAATGGAGAGAGTGAGAGAGAGAGATGGACATTTGCAAAGGAGGAAGGAAAATGAAGAAAGATGGGGAGAGAGAGAGACAGAGATATAGAGGAAAAGAGAGAAATAGCAAAGTAGTGTGGAAGGAAAAGAGAGGGATGTTTGCAAAAGAGGCGAGAAGAAGAAGAGAGAGAAAGAGAGTCACAGAAGGAGAGGTGGAGAAAGAGATAGAGAGTGAAATTGAGAGAGAAAAGGAGAGTGAGACAGAGAGGGAGAGATGGAGAGAAAAGATGAGGGAGAGAGAGAGAGAGAGAGGATTAGTTTGGATTTTGGCTGAAGGATGAAAAAAAGGTACAGATTTGATTAATTAGAAAGTGTAGTGTAGTGTGTGTGTGTGTGTGTGTTTCCTGTCAGTGTAGACTGCAGGTCTGCTCACATCTGCTGCCAATTGCTACCTAACATACACACACACACACACACACACACACACACACACATACCCCATCCAAACCAGGAAACCAAGAACAATGGAGAACCAGGCTACTGGCAAACATGGTGTGTGTGTGTGTGTGTGTGTGTGTGTGTTCATTTACACAGTTATACAGCAAACTCCAGTGTCACATTAAAAATCTGAAACATATCTTATATTTTTATTCAGAGCTAATTTTAATCTGATCAAACTGACTGTTAAACTTCTGATTAAAACCTTCATTATTTCTGATGATGAGCTTAAAACTGTCCTGTATTCACCACATACACACACATCAAACCCCACGCTGTCCTTCTGGAGGAACCTGTAATGATTATACGTTAGAAAAATAATCAAAAATCAGAAAGCGTGTTATGTAGAACCCTGTTTTTGAAAACTAAGAACCTGTAATTATCCAAGGAACCCTTGAAGAACCCTTTTTATGAGTGTAGTGCACTAAGTGAAATGAGAATGAATTAATGAATGAATTCCACATAATTCACTTTACAGTTTGAAGGAAGTGGAGATTAATGCACCATTTTGTCATCTGATATCTGCTGCTACTTTCATTTAATTTTAGTAAAATTACATTATAATCTGAGATTAAAGCAACAGGATTAAAGTGAATCTTCAGGTTGGTGTAAAGCTGGAGCCAGGATAAGATAGCGGTTTAATTTCAAATCCTGATCAATTAAAAAAAATTAATAAATAAACTTTGGTTAAAGCGTCATTATTGTTGGTGAGAGCACAAGAGTTAGTTCCTATTGTCACTTACGTTATAGCAGCTATAAACAGCTATAAACAGTCGTTCCCTCACCAGAGTCTCTTTATTCTCTCTCTTCAAGTTAAAAACGCAGCTTGTTACGCATGTTCCCGAGAAACCGCAAAGAAGCGGAAACTCCTCTGTCCTGAAGACGTCAGAAAACTTACAGTTACAGCTTTACCTCTGACTGTTACAAAGTGCTGACACTGGAGACTCCTTCCATAAATGTTACATAAACACAGTTTTAATGTGTTTATTATCAGCGGAGCGTTCGCTGTACGCGTCCCTGTGAATCAGCTGTTACTATAGAAACCATAACGTATTAGAACGAGAGCATTAATATAACCTTAAATAGCAGGTGATTTAATTTAGCCTTACTCAAAGATGCTTTAAAAAGGAATACATTTCATTTTGGAATACATTTCATTTTTCAAGTTGGAAGAACTGATTATAAAATACACAATATTCAGGAAGGTTTTAAAGCAATAATAATTAATTAATTGATTGATTGATTGATTGACTGACTGATTAATTAAACAGATAGCCATGATTATTTTTCTCTATAGTGTGACCAGAAAGAAACTCCTAGCTTCTGTCTCTTTCTGTCTTCCTCTCTCCCCTCTTTCATTGCCTCTCTCTCTCTCTATCTCTGTCTCTGTCTCTCTGTCTCTCTGTCTGTCTCTTGGGACTTTCAGACCTCCTATTGTGTTAATTGACAGTTATTAACGGGTGAATTGTTTGGGTTTTGGTTGTTTCTGACCTAGAAAAACAGACTGAGAGAGTGAAAAAGAGAGGAGGAGGAGGAGGGGGAGGAGGAGGTGGGGGTAAGAAGGGTGAGAGTGAAGGAATGTTCTGGAAGAAAGGAGAGAAGAGAAGAGAAGAGAAAAGAAGTCTTTCCTCCGCCTGAAGGATCGTTAGCCTCCGGCACGCAATCATTTAGATATTAAATCACCATCTGAAAGCTGGTGATGCGCAGTAACACACCAACACAGCCAAAGTATATATTACACACACACACACACACACACACATACACTGTATATATACACACATATTTTCACACACACACACACAAGAAGGTCTTTGTTTGCCATTTGTACACAGACTGGAAGTACAAGTATTTTGGAATGCTTTTGGCTTCTTCCGTCTTTCTTCTCTTTTTTTCTTCCTTTTTTTTTGTTGTTTACAGAGCATGTCTTTCTCATTGTTACTCCACACACACCGACATCCTCATATATCATCCTCACAAAGCTTCAAAACCATCACGGAGTGTGTTTCTGTCATGCACAAACACTCAACTGCTAAATGGTTTTAGAAGGAAATTCAACATCTTAATCCTGAACTAAGAAGATTCATGGGCGATTCGTTCTGTTTGACTCCTTCAAATGAATCAAAATAATCGAATCACCTTAATTCTAAACTCAGAGGATTCATAGACGATTCCTTCAGTTTGACTCTCTTAAGTGAATCCAAGTAATCGATTCACATGAATCCTAAACGCAGATGATTCATGGACGATTTGTTTTGTTTGACTCCTTAAAATGAATCAAAAGAATCTATTCACCTTGTTCCTAAATTGAGGCGAATCATGAACGATTCTTTCTGCGTAACTCTTTCAAGCGAATCATAAGAATCAATTAAAAGAACGTATTCACATTTAATCCTAAGCTCACATGATTGATGGATGAGTTGTTCTATTTGACTCCTTTAGGTGAATCATGAGAATCAATTCACAAGCGCAAACAAAACCAAACAAATCAACAGCATTACTGAGGAGTTAAAAGGAAACATTTAACTCCTAACATCTGACGCGTGATTCCTAACTGGGAAACAAGCTCGCCCATACCTGCGTCCTGCACCATGGCTGCATCCTAAACACTCCAAACTGACTAAAATTAAAGAACGTGTGGTTTAGGGAACTTGTACAACATGCAGGAAAATAACTGTAGGAAAAGGTAACATCATAAACATCATTAAAATTGGACTCACTGCTGCTTCTTAGTGCATTATGGGTAACGAACGGTCAGCCGCAGGGAATAACAACGTATAAGCGCTATAAAGAAGTCTCATTTGTATTAATTCCATGTGTTTCAGTGTTTTGGGACGGAGCCAAAATGGCTACCCGTAGTGTTATAGTAGGAACACTAACAAGACTTTAACTGTAGGGTTTGGGACGGAGCCTGAACCTGAGATCAGAACGCTGGCACCACCGTCACGTCGTAAAATACGTCTGCTTTCAATCGGGCAGTGTGTAACCGGAGCTGGGCTTTATGTACTGTATAGGGTGTGTGTGTGTGTGTGTGTGTGTGTGTGTGTGTGTGTGTGTGTGTGTGTGTGTGTGTGTGGAGATGATGCTCCTGTAATGTGGTTCTGGTTGGTTAAATGCTCGAGCTGTCAAAGGTAATTTATCCCACAGAACAAATGCAATATAGGGCAGGTCCTCCTGTGTGTGTGTGTAAAAGAAAGGGAAAGGCAGGGCCGAAGCTCTTCGTTACAGGATATATAATACGAGTAGAGTGAATTCCCCCCTCCACCCAATGGCAGAATAATAAACACATGTTTATACACGCCCTAAACACATACTGTATGCTAAAACACACACACACACACACACACACACACACTCGCACACACAGCTTGTCTTTTTGTTGGCATTCTCAACAGCTGCTCACAAACCACATATTGAAAACACATGGTTCAGTTTTGTATGGCGCCGAACACGGACTTTAACATGGACATGAACTTCGATCCACTGGAGGAAACTCTGTGTGTGTGTGTGTGTGTGTGTTTGTTTATGCGTTTCCTATTGATGTCAGTCCAGTAACTTACTCAGTCTATAATCCTCAAAGGTCCTTTACAACTTCTTAGCAGGACTTAGCAGGATAGAATAGTTTATCTTCATGAACTCACACACACACACACACACACACACACACACACACACACACACTACTGCATTAATATCTATTGATTTGTGTTACTGTAGATAAATATTGCTAACGGTGACCTTAAAGGCACAATTCAAATCCATAACCTCATTTTTAAATTTGTGACAGTCTGTAAAATATCAGTCCTTCATCATCATCTCTGGAGGCGGGGCCTAGAGGGCGGAGTCATAACAATTTCTGATTCCAAGATCCTCATCATGTTCAGCTACAGCGTAGTCTCCGTTCGCAGACCTGCAAGAGTCTTGTGTGTTTTGTGCACTTTTCTGACCACAAGCTTCAGAATCTGTAAAGCTGCAATCTGATTGGCTCTCAGCACCTCGGTGTGTACTCGCATCACTGCTTTTGGGGTTTTAAACATCGTGACACAAAGAGTCTTTCTGAACACTGAACTAACAAAAGATTTTTAAAAACAAAAAACGTCATAAAAGCTCTGTGATTGGTCGCTTGATGTGTCCAATGAACTGTACCTCTAACAGATTCTCAAAATGAAGCTTTTTATAAGTTGATTTACACGAAGTTCAGTTGATGTTTATAGATGACAGGAAATCCTGAACCACATGAATCAATACAAATTGGTTCTCTTGATTCACCTAAAGGAGTCAAACACATTGAATCATCCATGAATTATCAGAATTTAGGATCAATGTGAACTGATTCTTTTGATTTGCTTAAAACAATCAAACAGAATGAATCATCCATGAATATAAAAAGAATTGATTTGACTTCATTCTGAACTCAAATGATTCATGACTAATTTGTTCTATTTGACTCCTTTTGATGAATCGAGAGAATCAAGTAACAAACACGAGCAGAACAAATCAGCCACAAATCCTTTGAGTTCAGGATTTTAAGGCAAAGTGATTCTTAAGATTTGCTTCAAGGAGGTACAGAGAAAGAATCGTTCATGATCCGTCCGAGTTTAGGAATAAAGTGAATTGATTCTTTGGATTCATTTCAAGGAGTCAATAAGAACAAATCGTCCTGACTGACTGAATATATTTCTGACTGAATATTCATTTTTTGCCAAAAGAAATCCTTAAATCTCAGCACACAAAAGGCAATATTTTAGGATGATATACCAGTGGCCTCTTAGGAAGCCCTGAGAGCCCATGTTTATTTTTTTCTTTCTTGTTTTCTCTTGATCATGACTTAATTTTCGCATGAGCTCCACATAACAAAGTTGTTTTGATCTCGACATGACAAAAGTTGTTTTCTCACAAAGTAATTTTATCACAAGAAAATCTTACGCCTTGTGAACAGGACAGGTTTTGCATGCACACTGGCGTCTTCGCCATCGCCATCATTGATGTAATAATTGCCCGCTGTAGAGATGGACTTTATCTCCGCATCGAGAGAGAGAGAGAGAGAGAGAGAGACAGAGAGAGAGAGAGGAGTGTAGACCTGACAGCCTCCTTCTCAAGTGTCGGACACTAATGTAGAAGTTACTAATCACTGAAAGACATGGAGCTATTTCAGCTTGAGCGAGTCTCTGATTAAATTAACAACGAATTTGTTCATCCCTGATGCTCTGGGATCGCGCT
>CM040480.1:738085-748472 GCA_022758105.1 Pangasianodon gigas
CAGTCTGTGGAGCAATTCAATTCAATTTTATTTGTATAGCGTTTTTAAACAAAGGACATTGTCACAAAGCAGCTTTACATTAATATGTACATTTTGGTGGTGAGGAAAAACTCCCTGAGACGACATGAGGAAGAAACCTTGAGAGGAACAAGACTCAAAAGGGAACCCATCCACATCTGGGTGACAGCGGAGAGCGCGATTATAAATAATTCCCTATTACTGTCTGCTACATGGTCAGCAAGTGCAATTGCACAACCAGTAAATTCATCACAATTTCCACATGAAGCTGATTTTGTTGAAGTTATCAACTTTTCACTGATGGAGACTTGAGTGCAAAACTGTTTGTGCAAATTGCAGTCCTAAAGCTATCACTTCAGTCTGTAGTTCTGTCTGTTTAATACAGATGTTCACAGTTTCAGTATTAATGCTGCGTTCGACTCAGAATTTCCGACTTACGATTAGGAACAACCAGAGAACACGCCTGCCTCAACTCCTAAACTCAGAATGATCTCCTCAACCCTGAGTTCAGCAAGTGACAGCAAATCACAATGGCCACTCACAGCATGAACAGTAAACACTTCTTCTTCTTCTTCTTCTTCTTCGACTCAGGTGATTATGCTGTCCTCATGCTCCTGGATCTTACGGCTGCATTTGACACTGTAGACCATAACATCCTGATTTTTCGGTTGGAGCATTGCGTTGGAGTTAGGGGGACTGCGTTGGAGTGGTTTAGATCTTATTTGTCTGATAGAAGTTTTTCAGTCCGCCTTGGGGATTTTGTGTCATCTTCTGCATCTTTCTCGTGTGATGTCCCTCAGGGTTCCATTCTTGGACCTGTTTTATTTTCATTATATCTACTTCCATTAGGGTTCATTTTTAGGAAACATGGCATCTCGTTTCATTGCTATGCAGATGATACACAACTCTATCTCCCTTTGAAACGACATGATGCAAACTCTTTAGCACCATTGTTGGACTGTCTTGAGGAGGTTAGGGCCTGGATGATCTCAAATTTTTTAAAGTTCAATGAAGAAAAAACAGAAGTCATGATATTTAGACTTGGTAACACCTGTGAGCCCCCAGATTTAGATTTGAGTGTTATAAAACCATATGTAAAGCCAAATGTTAAAAACCTGGGTGTTATAATGGATAGTGATTTTAAATTGGATAAACAAATTAATTCAGTAATTAAATCTAGTTTTTTCCAGTTGAGACAATCATCCAAAGTCAAGTCTTTTTTGTCTTTTAATGATTTTGAAAGGGTCATACATGCTTTTATCTCGACCCGTCTTGACTATTGTAATGGCCTGTATGTAGGTATCGATCAGGCCTCCCTCAAACGTTTACAGAGGGTACGAAATGCCGCTGCTCGTCTGTTAACAGGGACGTGCAAACACGAACAAATTACACCCGTACTGGCATCTCTTCATTGGCTTCCTGTTCATTTTAGAATTGATTTTAAGGTTTTAGTTTTAGTTTATAAGTCACTACAGGGATTGGCACCAAGTTACCTTTCTGATTTAATACAGCCGCATGATCCATCGAGAGCACTTAGGTCTGCTGACCGTTTACTCTTGGTTGTACCTCGAACAAGGCTAAAAAGCAGGAGTGACCGGGCTTTTGCTGTCGCAGCCCCAAAACTTTGGAATAATGTGCCTCTATATGTTAGGCAGGCCCAAACACTTGCTGTTTTTAAATCCAGTCTTAAAACTTATTTTTATACTTTAGCATTTAACTCAGTATGAGAGCTGTTTTATGTATCTGGTCAGTGTTAATGTCTGTTACTTCTTTTTTTTTTAACGTGTAAAATTTGTTTTATCTTGATTATGCTTGTACAGCACTTTGGTAAACAACTGTTGTTTTAAAAAAGTGCTCTATAAATAAACTTTGATTTGATTTGATTTGATTCTTCTTTACATACTTCTGTATTTATATACACACACACATATGTATTTTCTTTATATCAGTCAACATACAGTACAGACATATTTCTGTTTTAAATCTATAGCACTGACTTTACAGATCGCTGTTTTGAGGAGGAAAATACACATCACTCAGCACAGTTAGCAGGCTAGCATGTTACGACTTTCCACTTCCAACACATAAACCCTTATTATTCACATTTAACTCTGAATTTATTTATTATTATATTTATTATTCTGTAAACAAAACTATAATATAATAACTCCAATAAAAACCTGTTCCCTTTATTTCTTTTCCTTTTTTATTAACATATTGCTAGTTATCGTCAGTTCCTTTAGAAATCGATCTCTAAGCATCTGTAAGAATCCCAGAGCTTTCTAAGCTGATTACTGATTTCATTCCTATATTTATACTTCAGATTTGTAGAGATATTAAAATCATTTTTAACAGTGATTCATTTATTATTTGATTGATTTAACAAATGGAGAGTTTTGGGCTTTAGGTGTTATTTATCGACTATGAGAGTGAATCAAACACAGAAGAGTCTGGTGTTGTGTTTTATTGAAACCAACGCACAAATTTGTCTAGATTTTACAAATCATTGTGTCATATTTGTTCAGGAGGAAATTTAAAAATCAGGACATTTAAACATTTAATTCAAAGTCTGATGAAAAAAAAAACATTAGCACGTAAGAAAATAAAAAAAAATGTACATGATCACAGGTGACTGCTCAGTTTATGTTGTAAAAAAGATATTTCATGTGTTACAGGATAACATGATGTGGTGATATTGTCATTGTTGATTGTTGTTTCTGTAGTTCCTTATTTGTCCACTGGGTGTCTCCATCGCCTCTAAAATGGAGCAGCAGATAAAAAAGTACAAATTCTTCACAGAGGTGAATTACTGTCAGAAATACAGTTAGAGTGTGTGTGTGTGTGAGAGAGCATGAAAGAGAGAGAGAGAGAGTGTGTGTGTGACTGTGTGGGTTTCTACTAACTGCATGCAAGAAAGAAAAATACAGGGTTCTGTGTGTGTGTGTGTGTGTGTGTGTGTGTGTGTGTGCAGGTGTGATTAAAGTCTTTTGCAGCAGTTATAACCTTCCTGCGAACTTTCCTTAATTTCCTTCTCATTAGAAATGTTCTCAGTATTGAAAGTGCTCACACACGCACACACACACACACACACACACATATGCGTGCGAAGGCCGGAGCTCAGATACTGAAGATCCCCATGAAGGTGGCCTGAGCCGAGATGACAAGTTCAGCTGATTGCCGTGGGACAGAAAGCTCCAGAACTGACCCTGACTCCAGGAAGTGAATGCCTGAAACACACACACACACACACACACAAGCACACACACGAAGAAACACAAACATACACACTCAGCATTTTGGGGTTTGTGTAAGAGTTACTGGCTTATCAGGAAATGCTTGAGTCATTGGTTTGAGATCTTACTGTTGTTTAGTTAAAGTTTAAAAGCCTGATGATTTTTAAGAAGACGTGAAAATGCGTTGGTACATTTTATTTATTTATTTATTTATTTATTTATTTTTACATTTTTGCTATGTGTTTATTAAAACACAGTGAAGTGAAGAGAGGAACAGCAGTTTGTTTTAATAGATGAAAAAATATTTTTGCAAAGTTTGCCGAGATAAAAGGCATTACTCAATTGTCTGTGTGTGTGTGTGTGTGTGTGTGTGTGTGTGTGTGTGTGTGTGTGTGTAAAATGAATCAGCATAGCTGTGGCTTTGACAGCGATTTGCTCTTTGTAGACCAGATTAATGCAGTTTCATAGTTTATCGCTGTTATCGTCAACTGTTTTTAACAGATAAGGAGATACAGGATATTGCGCTAAGCACATTTGCCTCGCACCGCCGGGGTTAGGGGTTCAAATCCCGCCTCCGCCCCGTGTGCGCGGAGTCCGCATGTTCTCCCTGTGACTCGGGGGTTTCCTCTGGGTACTCCGGTTTCCTCCTGGTCCAAGGACAGGCGTTGTAGGCAGATTGGAATCTCTAAATTGGCCGTAGTGTGTGTGTGTGTGTGTGTGTGTGTGATTGTGCCTTGTAATGGGTTGGCACCTCGTCCAGGGTGTCCCCTACCTTGTGCCCCGAGTCCCCTGGGATAACCTCCAGGCTCCCCGCGACCCTGTGTAGGATAAGCGGTACAGAGAATGGATGGATGGATGAAAGGATGGATGGATATGTGGCCAGCATATGGGGATCGATATTAGGTGACATTTGTCACGAGTTCAAATCCTGATGATGCCACAGGCATCCGTGGCCGGGAACACAAGAGAGCGGCGCTGTCTGTGTGGGAGGGGCATACTCTCACTCTCCTGTCAATCACAGCGACACTAGCCAATCATGGGTGTCTGTGAGATTACGCATGCAGAAGAGGGCTGATAGCGCTTTGCTCCGAGTGTGTTACGCTGCTCTGTGACGAGAAGATGTGGTTGGCGGTTTCACATGAGTCTGAGGAAGCACATGTTAGCCTTCACTCTCCCGGGATGGTAGCTGTCATATGCTAGAGGAGAGCCAAGACTAAATTAGGGGGAAAATTGGGTAAAAATCTAACAAATGCTTGAAAGTAGGTGAACTGTAGTCTGTATTTTTGGCTGTAGTTTGAGAATTGTGGAGTTGATCTGTGTACGATGATACGAATAACAGCGTCATTAATTCTCACAAATTCCAGTGTAGAATTCAAACGACAGCGATCTGGACGTACAGGTATTTCACGATTAATGATCAAAGCAAAGCAGACAGTAAACTGTGAAAATATTAAGAGGAGGAAGAACTACAGCATCTTCCTCAAAGCAAGTGAGCGCAGGTTTTTTTTTTTTTTTTTTGAAATTGCGAGCACGCAGAGGTGTTCATGAGAGCGCAGAGCAACTGACGCAAAGAGAGTGAGCACTTCAGTTCTGCGAGCACTGAGACACGTCCACCTCCTTTCTCCTGGCTCGCTGCGGTCTACACTCGGCTCACGAGTCGAGGTGAAATTCACAACACTAACAGCACTGGGGGTTTTTTCTCTCTTTTTTTTGCAGCTTGCTGTAAATGATGTGAAATTATTGTGACCCGTGATCTGCAACACAGTCGGTTTTAACATATTTAGGAACGTGTGAGTGAAGCTTCACCTGCAGTGTAACACGTGTTGAGAGGTACGCTCACGTTACTGGGCATGCTCTTCAGGCACTTCATCAGTTTAGTCTCCGCCCCCTTCAGACGCTTGGTGATCACATGACCCATCACCCAGGTGGGGTCCTTATAGAGTACCTGCAGCACAGGAACGAGGAACCAGTTCTTTCACATCTTTGATGATAATCTACAGAATAAACCACACTAACCTGACTGTAAATGAAGTACGAGCCCTCGGTCACCACGATGATGGACTCCCCGGATACCTGAAGCCCCGCCCCCTGGCTACGCCCAACTGCCCAGGAAAGAACGGTCGTATCACGTTCATCTGAAGAGGAGAGGAAGAAACAGGAACAGAACAGGAAGCATGAGTGGTTCTGAGGAAAACTTTGTTGGACATAGCAGTTTGTGGAGTGTAACATATTTAATTTCCTTAACATGCCAGAACACACACTTTACAGTGAAGCGGTTATCTACAGGTGACAGGAGTGTATCTGTGCGTACCGTATGAGTATGTGGAGGCAGGAACCAGGTGCAGAAACGGGCGCTGTTCTGCTGAGAAATGACACAAACATTCAGGAATGAGATTAGTGTGTGCATGAGTGATTGTGTGTGTGTGTGAGACAGAGAAATAGAGAGAGCGCGCGAGAGAGAGACAGACAGACAGACAGAAAGGGGGAGAGAGAGACAGACAGACAGACAGACAGACAGACAGACAGAAAGGGGGGAGAGAGAGAGAGAGAGAGAGAGAGAGAGAGAGACAGACCACCAAAATGAGAGACAGACAGAGAGAGAGAGAGCGAGAGAGCGAGAGAGAGACAGATCACTAAAATGGGAGATAGAGAGAGCAAGAGATAGAGAGAGAGAGTGTGCGAGAGAGTCAGAGAGACAGAAAGGGAAAATGAGAAAGGGAGAGAGAGAGACAAAGAGAGGGGTAGAAAGGGGAAAGAGAGAGACAGAGAGGTGAAGAAAGGGGAGAGAGAGAGGGATGAACAACATATTTTGACATTGAATCTCATGTAATGTGGAGAGACAGACAGAAAGACAGACAGAAAGACTGAGTCACTCGTAGAAAGGGTTCTTAGCTTGGTAAAGAGGTTCTGTTTAGTTCAACACTTCCAGCAGAAGAACAAACTGAAGATCTCTTTCTGGTTCTAGATCCAGAATCTTTTTGTAAGTGTGAAGCTTAGTGTTAAACTCACTCTGTCTCTTTTGTCTCAGTTTTCTCTGTGAGGACACGTCTCTTTTTCCTCTGCTGCTCCCACACGCCAGCGTCACAGAGGTCTGAAACACACACACACACACACACACACACACACACACACACACGCACTCGATGTGTTTACATATACAACAAAATCTGGTTACTGATCTGCTGATTTCAGGAATTATTTGATTAATACGTTTGTGTGCAGCTCGGTGACATGAGAGTCTAAAGCCCCGTCCGGATCTGATTAGTTTCATTGTGCAAAGTCAGTACTAACATTTTTACATGTTTCTTCTGATATAAAACTCACGTGTGGGTGGCGATTAAATAAACACGGGGACGTGTTTCTGCAGGTAGTTTTGTCTAAAAAAAAAACAAAAAAAAAAAACAAACTGATAAGTGTGTGCCTTCAAAATCACAGATGTTTTGATCTGGGCTAAAATAATCTGTCGATTGCAGAGTTGGTCGAAAAACGGTAGGTGGCAGACAGACAGACACACAAACAGACAGACAGACAGACAGATGGACAAAGAGACGAGTGTCGTGGAAATTTACCTGAAAATAGGAGTCAGAGGCAGATTGTTCAGAGTGTAACCTTTTATCTTTAAACTTTTACCTGGTTATTAGACACACACACACACACACACACACGCTGGCAGACAGACAAACAGAAAGACAGACTGACAAGCTGACAGACAGACAGGCTGCCAGACACACACATTGACTGACTGATATACAAGCAGCCACGCAGGCTGAGAGACAGACAGTTAGAAAGACAGTCATACAGACAGACAGACTGACAAACAGACAGAGAGAGAGACAGACAGGCTAACAGTCTGCCTATGTGTTTGTCTGACAGACTGACCATCAGACCCGCTTTCTGACACCCAGGCTGGCACTAACAGACAGACAGACAGACAGCCAGAGAGACAGACAGGTTTCTCCACTCACCCACCCCTAAGCAGCAGTAGGAGCAGTAGAAGTTGCTGCACTCGGTCCTGACGCTCTGCAGCTCCGTCAGCATCCGTCTGTGTGTGTAATGCAGGTGGAGCAGAGCCCCCATCACCCCGACCACATACACTAACACACTCCACTTCAGCATGACTCCACCGTCACACAGCTGCGCGTGCTTCTACAGGAAATGGCCGGACATTTCAACTATGGCATTACACTTCTGCAAAACCTCTGTTCTTAGGAAACGTCATTTTTCCCCTAAAACTTCTGCGCTAACTTTCACTTTCGGAAAGTCCCCAAGGGCAGTGTGGGAGTGAACTGCTGCTTACTCACCGGCCTTCTACTCAAACAAAGCTCCTCTGTGTCTCTGAATAATACACATCATAAGCAAATAACCACCAAGCAGGACATGACGTCATCACACGGGACTCGTCTCGTGTCAATAAATGCTTTCAACTTTTTTTTTTTTTTTTGTTCCAATAATAGTTGAAAAATGTTTCACAAAACACGCTGTGTTAAAAGCATACATTATAAACTTCTAGCAACTGCAGTGTAAAGCTGCAATAACAGCAATCTATTTTACATATCTATATATTTCCTCATATATACTATCATATATTCTAACATATATAAAGCAGAAATAATCTGTAGATACATTCACCGTCCTCTTTAATAGGAACACCTGTACACCTGCACATTTATGCAGGTATTTAATCAGCCAATCATGTGGCAGCAGCACGATGCATAAAATCCTGCAGATGCAGGTCAAGAGCTTCATTTAATGTTCACGTCAAACATCAGAATGAAGAAAAAGTGTGATCTCTGTGACTTTAACCGTGGCATGGTTGTTGGTGCCAGATGGGCTGGTTTGAGTATTTCAGAAACTGCTGATCTCCTGAGATTTTCAGTTTATCAGCGTGTCTTGACTTGGCGATATTTTCACACTCTTTCTTGCAAAAACATTCCAGATCCATCAGATTGTGAGGGCATCTCCTGTGCACAGCCGTTGGTTAAGCCGTTCCTTTGTTGATTTAGATTTGTGCTTTGGGTCGTTGTCATACTTCATCTTCAGCTTACTAGCAGACACCTGAAGGTTTTGCACTAAAATCAACTTGTATTTGTAGCTATTCATGATTCCCTCCACCTTGATAAAAGCCGCAGTTCTGGCTGAAGAAAAGCAGCCCTAAAGCATGATGCTGCCACCACCATGCTTCACTGTGGGTATGGTGTTCTTTTGGTGATGTGCTTTTTTTTTTTTTGCACCAAACATACCTTTTGGAATTATGGGATTATTATATCTTTTGGAATTGGTCTCATCGGACCATAACACATTTTGCCACATGGTTTGGGGGTGATTTAGTTGAGCTTGGATGTTTTTTTGTGATAAAGGGTTTCCGTCTAGCCGCCCTAGCCCATAGCCCAGACGTGAAGAATATGAGAGATTGTTGCAGAGAGTCATCAGTACGTGTCAGATATTCCTGCAGCTCCTTTAACGTTGCTGTAGGTCTCTTGGCAGCCTGGTAAGTTTTTGTCATCCTTTTGTAAATTTTGGAGGGACGTCCTGTTCTTGGTGATGTCACTGTGGTGCTCCATTTTCTTCACTTTTGGTAGGTTCTAACCACTGCATACCGGGAACACCCCACAAGACCTGCTGTTTTGGAGATGCTCTGACCCAGTCGTCTAGACATCCCAATTTGGCCCTCATCAAAGTCACTCAGATTCTTATGCTTGCCCATTTTTCCTGCTTCCAACACATCAATTTCGAGAACTGACTGTTCACTTGATGCCTAATAAATCCCACCCCTTTACAGCTGCCACTGTAATGAGATAATCAACGTTATTCACTTCACCTGTCAGTGGTTTTAATGTTACGGCTGATCAGTGTGTGTGTGTGTGTGTGTGTGTGTGTGTGTGTGTGTTTATAAATATATATATAACGGATGATCCGTGGCTAGGTGTGCATTACAGGATTTTAACGCATGACGTGGAGGTAAAGAATCAGCTGACACAAAGCAGCATGCATTAAAATCGTGTAACACACACCTAGCCGTGGATTATCCCGCTTATACCACAGTCACTTACCTGCACTGACAAGTTAAAGCTGTCACTGATGACAAAATCTGCCTGAAAGGATAAAAATAAGGATTATTTTTCATTATTTGTTTATATACGGCTCATTAGAGCTAGAATTCTGTCACTCTGAATCATACACAGAGATAAAGTAGTGCGATAAGATTACATTTATTTGAATGCAGAGAGAGAGAGAGAGAGAGAGAGAGAGAGAGTGTGTGTGTGTGTGTGTGTGTGAATTACATGCGTCTGTGCTGCGTCTCTATTAATAATGAAGCTTGAGTTTAACTGTAACTGTACGTTACTATGGTAACAGTTGTTTATAGGCAGCACATTCATTTAGAACGGTGATTAAACTGACTGGAACTACCTGCGCATTCAGCACACACCTTCCAGCCAATCAGAGTCCAGTATTCAGACAGACCACTTTCATAAATTTACCTCTTAAATGTAATAATCCTTTTTCAGAAATACCACTTACACAAAGCCAAATATGGAATTTCTAATATGTTTATTTTAAATTTAAAATAAACTTTTTAAAATTTGATTAGCTGACTTTATTACTTTATTTATTTATTTATTTATTTATTGAGTCTCCTTAACTAGCACAAACTTTAAAGTGTATAGTTTAACACAGTTTTCCATAGTAAAAATGCATAACATATATACACATACATATGACCATACACTATATGGACAAAAGTTTGTGCACCCCTGACCATTACACCTATATGTCCTTGTTGAACGTCTCATTCCAGATTTATTCTTATAACTTTATAGCTGTTATAACAAGCTCCACTCTTCTGGGAAGTTTTCCACTAGATGTTGGAGCGTGGCTGTGGGGATTTGTGTTCATTCAGCTACAACAGCATTAGTGAGGTCAGGCACTGATGTTGGGTGAGGAGGTCTGGGGTGCAGTCAGTGTTCCAGTTCATCCCAAAGGTGTTCAGTGGGGTTGAGGTCAGGGCTCTGTGCAGGACACTCGAGTTCTTCCACTCCAACCTTCACACACCATGTCTTCATGGAGCTCGCTTTGTGCACAGGGGCATTGTCATGCTGGAACAGGTTTGAGTCTCTTAGTTCCAGTGAAGGGAAACT
>CM040480.1:748572-761072 GCA_022758105.1 Pangasianodon gigas
AGGTCTGGGGTGCAGTCAGTGTTCCAGTTCATCCCAAAGGTGTTCAGTGGGGTTGAGGTCAGGGCTCTGTGCAGGACACTCGAGTTCTTCCACTCCAACCTTCACACACCATGTCTTCATGGAGCTCGCTTTGTGCACAGGGGCATTGTCATGCTGGAACAGGTTTGAGTCTCTTAGTTCCAGTGAAGGGAAACTGTAACGCTACAGAATACAGAGACGTTCTATACAACTGTGTGCTTCAGACTTTGTGGCAACAGTTTGGAGAAGAAACACATATGGGTGTGATGGTCAGGGGTGCACATACTTTAAAAAGTGTACTTTCAAAAGCATTTCATAAATGTGATAACAGAAATAATTCTCTGAGTTGGAGAGAATCTCATCAGAAAGGGAGCCTGGTGGCTGTTGAGGAAAACCGGGGAAATGAGAGCGGACAAAGTCACGTATTTGGAAATATCTAAATAAACGTGTGTGGGAGGTCAAATTTGGCCATGAGATTGTTCAATCTGGTAAAGAACCTGTTATCAAATTGATCCGAAAAATAAACAAGACCTTTATTCCTCTACTCTTTAAAACACATCTTGTCCAGGTCTTATCCAACAGGAGAAAGAGGCGAAACATTCCACCGTTTTAGGTCTGATCTGACCTCTGTAACCAACTTTATTATATTATTTTTTGTAAAGAGAAGAACGTTTATGTGAAATATTAATTCCCAAATATGGGATTTCATTTGGGGCCCAAAGGAAAAGGGCAACGTTAGTGCTGGGATGTGTTTTGCTGCACTGTTAAGAGGAAATATTTACTTTAGCTAATATTTGGATTATATCCTGAAAAGGAACCAAGTGTCTGATGAAAGATGTTTAGGGCTGAGACCACACATACAGTGAGGATCGAGATACAAAGTAAAAGGTCATCAGCATATGTTTTTTTTTCTTTTGCAATTTCCAAAGAAATCGCTAAACCCGTTATCGTCATTAGGAATTCGAGAATATTTAAATACACATGAATATGCTAATTGATTGATCCAAAACGTTCAGTAACCTCACAAACTGAAATCTTACGTAATGCTTATGGAAGTAAAGAGAAAGATCAGGTTGACGTGACATCCAGAAAAGTGTTTAGAACAGTGTTTTTATTTATTTAATGGAGATTTTATCCTAAATGAAAGAATCTTAAATAAATTTTAAAACTTTTTCCACTTTAATGCACAGGTTGATCGACAGAACAGCACTCCGCGCCTTGCCTGTAAACACAAACCAGGAGTAAATAACAAACAGGAAACACTAATGATTGTTGTTGATGATGAAACGTCAGGGGTTAAACATGAAAAAACATAAAATAAAAATGATAACAATCAGAAGTAAAATCTCTGAAGAGAACAGGAACATTAAATGAATTCATAAATATGCAAAAAAAAAAGTTTTGATCCTAGATAATCGCAGGGAAACCCCAGAATTCGGTGTGAGACGGACGGGGCGTGTCTAGATGGGGCGTGGCTACATAAGGCGTGTCCAAACAGGGCGTGTCCCAGTTCCTCTGAGCCTCTCTGTGCGCTGTTCCTGTCACCACAAACGACATCATGGGGTTTCCACCAGGAGCGAGATCCATCATCTCCTCACAGCCAACAAACACCTGAACGCTCAGAGAAATACAGCAACATCTCACATCAGTTATCGTTAGCCGAGTCGTTAGCAGGGGATCGTTTAACAACACACTCGTTAACAACACACTCGTTAACAACACTGCAAACAAATCCACTTTTTTTTTTTTGCTGTGAAATTGGGCAAAGTGATTATCAGTCATCTCTGCCCTCGCCACACACTGTGACCTTCCCGTGACCTTCACTGCACTCACGCTGGCAGTGTTTCTGTTTAAAATGAACCCGCTGTTATGAACTCTGTACCTGTGGGGTAACGGTGCCGGTGTTCAGGTGTGTTGGACTCGGTGCAGCGTACTGAGTGTGTGTGTGAGACGGATCCAAACTCCACGGAGTCTCAGGAGAAGTCAGATTCCCAACATCAAAAGAGCAGCTGTTCTCTGGAGTGTAACCCAGCGTCAAGCCCCACCACTTCTCCTTCTTCATCCTGTAACCATCGTCATCACCATCATCATCATCATCATCATCTCCATCACTGTCAGTATCCTCATCATCACATCACCACCATCATCACTGTCACTATCATCATCACCATCACTGTCATCATCATCATCATCATCATCACCATCACTGTCAGTTTCATCACCATCATCATCATCACCATCATCATCTCCATCACTGTCAGTATCCTCATCATTATCACCATCATCATCACTGTCACTATCATCATCACTGTCACTATCACCACCACCCTCACATCACCATCACTGTCATAATCACCATCATCATCACATCACCACCATCACTGTCAGTTTCATCACCATCATCATCACTGTCACTATCATCACCATCATCATCACTGTCACTATCACCACCACCCTCACATCACCATCACTGTCATAATCACCATCATCATCACATCACCACCATCACTGTCAGTTTCATCACCATCATCATCACTGTCACTATCATCACCATCATCATCACTGTCACTATCATCACCATCACTGTCAGTTTCATCACCATCATCATCACTGTCACTATCATCACCATCACTGTCAGTTTCATCACCATCATCATCACCACCACCATCACCATCATCATCACTCAGTTTCATCACCATCATCATCACTGTCACTATCATCACCATCACTGTCAGTTTCATCATCACTGTCACTATCACCACCACCCTCACATCACCATCACTGTCATAATCACCATCATCATCACATCACCACCATCACTGTCAGTTTCATCACCACCACCATCACCATCATCATCACTCAGTTTCATCATCATCATCACCACCATCACCATCATCATCACTCAGTTTCATCATCATCATCATCATCATCACCACCATCATCATCATCACTCAGTTTCATCATCATCACCATCATCACCACCATCATCATCATCACTCAGTTTCATCATCATCACCATCATCACCACCATCATCATCATCACTCAGTTTCATCATCATCACCATCATCACCATCATCACCATCATCACTGTCAGTTTCATCATCACTGTCAGTTTCATCATCACCACCATCATGTTCTCTTCACCCCGTACCCCCAGTCTGTTTCTCCGTCTCTCTTTCTACAAATTTGTCTATTCATCTCTTAGTCTGTATGTTTATCCACCTGTCTATCTGTCTGTCTATGTATCTGTGTGTATCATTCTTTCTGTCTATTTGCCTGTCTGTCTTTCTTTCCTGCTATCAGTCTGTCTATCTATCCATCTGTCTGTCCATGTATATGTCTGTCTATCTGTCTGACTATCTGTTTATCAGTCTGTCTGTCTTTCCTTCTATATGCCTGTCTTTCTATTCATCTGTTTATCTGTTTATCAGACTATCTGACCGTCAAAATATGTCTGTCTGTCAATCTGTCTATCTGTTTATCAGTCTATCTGACTGTCTGTGTATCAGTCTTTCCTTCTATCTGTTTGTCTATCCATCCACGCATTCACACTTTTTCTTTTTTACCTCTTCCTCCTATAAATCTCTTTTTTTTTCTCTACTGTTCTCTGGTCACTTTTAATCTTACAATCACTCTCTCTCTCCCTCTCTCTCTCTCTCTCTCTCTGTTTTCTTTCTCCTCACTGCTCTATGGCGCTCTGTTTCCTCCTCAGGTCTCCGATGTGCTGTGTGACTGCAGCCGCTTGTCTCTGTACTGCGTCTCCTCTGTGCACTCGTCCTCCTCCCTTCTTTCTTCTGCCCATCAGCTGAGCCGGAGACGGCAGGGTGTCCACAGAGAGGTTCTCCTCCCTCACTCCCCTCACTCCTCTCACTCCTCTCACTCCTGTACACACCTGTACACGTCACACACACACACACATCAGCTCCTCACCTGACTCATCACATCACCTGTAAATTGTAATTAGGTTAATAAATTAAATCATTTTCATGTGAGTAAATAAATGAGGAAATGTCCTGACCATCTCAGCGGGTTCTCTGGAGAACATGTTTAATGGATCTCTACAGAACGGATCGTAGCTGTTCTCGCTGAAATAAACACACACACACACACACACACACACACACTAAACAAAAACACATGTCTGTTTAACTGTTTAAAATGAATGAAACACACTCCTATATGAGTCAGGCCCTAATTCCTACTTCTGTGAGAAAAGCTCTTAAGAAAACTTCTTCTAAATATCACTAAAAATTTAAAAGTAAAGTAAATGCATTATCCAAGTGTAGGAAAACACTTTATATATATAAAATACTTTATAATTATAGACATTATAATGAAATATAATTTAAAATTTAATTCTTCACAAGCACAAAAAAACACAATAAAATGTTATTTTTAAAAATATAATGCGTTCAGTGGTGTCTGGGACCAAAAAGTTTAATTTCAGTCTAATATATAAACAATTGACAGTCCATGAGTGTTGCGTGAAACTATGCATGAAAGGGTTAATGAACATCTAGAGCACTTAAAAGTGTTAAGTTAAAGGGAAAGTGAAAATTCTGTCATCAGTTACTCACTCTCATGTCGTTCCAATCCCGTAAGACTTTCGTTCTTCTTCGGAACACAGATGAAGAGATTTTTGATGAAACCTGAGAGATTTCTTTCCTCGGAAGCACTGCACTGTTTACAGTAGAAGTTTCTCAAGGTTCTGGCATCCAGGAAATGCAAAATCATCTCAGAATGTAATGAATGAAGCTTGCACACAGCGTCCCTCTCCCTCTGCTGTTAAAAGTGCAGCGTGTCCGGGTCGCAAGAACGTCCGCTCTCGCGTCAACACAACACGCATGCGTCATGGTTCGCTCGTGAATCTGAGATCTATGCGGAAATGAAGATATTTAGTGAATAAAGACTTAATTTTAGATTTTTCCACACACAAAGCATTCATATCGCTTCGTAAAATTGGGATTAAACCCCTGGAGTCACATGAATTACTTTTACGACGCTTTTATGAACTTTTTGAAGCTTGAAAGTTTTGGTTAAATGGACTGTAAATGGAGGAACAGAAATCTCCCAGATTTCATTAAAAATATCTTCATTTGTCTTCCGAAGATGAACGAAAGTCTTATGGGTTTGGAACGACATGAGGGAGAGTAACTGATGACAGAATTTTTGTTTTTGGGTGAACTTTTGCTTTAACTCTCACAGCGTTCAGCTGGATGTGTATAATGCTGATTCAAAGTTACTCGTCACTGCAAGCGTTAATTAAACACTGCACAAATTAATGTTAATGAATTTAACATGACCTGAGTGACTAGAGGTGTTCAAATGCCGAATTAGACCTTTATTTATCTGGTTCAGTAGTGTTAAATATTGTGCTACTTTCATGCTTTTAATAAAACAAAAAGTAAAATAAAAATCTGTTAAATAGTAAAATAAAAATCAGGATATTCTTCTCATCCTCTACATTCTCACTTTCAGCTGTTAGCTTCAAGGAGACGCTTTAGACGACCACGGGCAAGAAAAACATGCATCAGAGGTCATTTGTGCCAACTGCACATGCATATATGTGTGTGTGTGTGTGTGTGTGTGTGTGTGTGTGTGTGTATATATATATGGGAATGTGTGTGTATGTTGAAGTATAATCTATATTAGAGTTTTAGATTTTTATACTGTTTCTTTTTTTTTTTTTTTTTTAATGTTTTTGCTTTGCTATTGTGTTTTTTTTAGGTTGTTGATGTCCTTGTTTATACTGTATGTTGAAGCCCAAGACAAATTTCCACTTTCTGGTCAATAAAAGTAAGTAAGTAAGTAAGTAAGTAACTAACTAACTAGCTAACTACTAACTAACTAACATAAGTGTTGATATAAAAAGCTATAGATGTTAATTCAGGACTGTCACGTGACCTTGTGTAAACTTGAGCTTGTGCACAAACCTGTGTGTTTAATGTTTTTATTTATTTGTTTATTTGTTTGTTTATTCTTTTTTTACCTGGGATATCTGAGGATTTTCTCCCAGAACTCCTCACCATACTGAGAGAGTGATGAAGAGTGATGAAGATCTCGGGCAGGGAGACACACAGTGGCTGCAGAGCGCCGGTGCACTTCCCGCGACCGCCTGCAGGGGGCAGCACACACCCACTAATCACACTCACACCCCTTACACGCTAGCTCGAAATATAAAAACTTCAAAACAAATGATCGAATAAAAAATATATATATAAATATGACAGGTTTACTTTGCAAAACTGAGAAAGTTCCCGCTTTCTTCTGCTTCATCCTGCTCGGCTTGATGCAGCTGGAAGCCGTGTGTAGTCCACTGCTGCCACATTGAGCTATGCTAAGCTAATCTAAACAGCTAGCGCGCGCTACAGCTTAGCTAATCACCTTTCCGATTATTTAATAAATACTATTATATATTTACTTTTATTTATATATTTATTATTATTGTGTTAATTTCTATAAACCAAAAAATATCCTGTTTAGACTTGAACTAATTTAAATAGCTAACTGATAAACTTTTATTATCTTATGCTAATTAGCTAAATATTTATATTTTCTTTGCCGAGCTGATTTCCGGTTTGGGCGCGAGCTGTTACGCATGCGCAGTAAGGTTCAGAGTTTATACCTTAGTGCTGGTATTATTCTTTATTCTTCTTCTAACAGTTTTATAAAATTAATTCAGCTCACATTGATGAATGTTTTAATTCTGTTTTATTAGTTATAAATTATAATTTATTTTTCATATTAATAAAATAATAAAATCTGATAAATTTATCCTCAAGTTTAAAGGTTTTTAAAAATTCACTCTTTAATTTCTTCTCCTTTTTACTGTTTTTTTTTTGTCACTTTCTCTCTCTCTCTCATTCTCGCTCTCCTTTTGTCATTCTTTCTCTTTTCTTTTTTTTCTTTTTTCCCTTATCTTTATTTATTTATCTTCCCTCTCTTCTTTCTATCTTTTCTTTTTTATTTTTTCCTCCACTATTTTATTTCCTACACACATTCTGTATTTCCTTCGTGAAATGTAAATCTAGTTGGGGTTTTTTTTCCATTTTATTATTTTGTGGATCCTTTTTTTTCACTTTTTCTCACTTTTTTAGCACTTTAGGCAGATAGGATATATCTGAAACCTTTATTATAAATTTGGTAACTCTTTGAAATATCAGATAGCTTTAAGAAATATTTTTAAGTGGTATTTGTATTTTATGTGACGTGGATGTTTAGTTACTGGACCTGCTGTCACTTTAAAGCGCGATGACGTCACTGTGCGGCCGAGGGGCCGGTCGGGTTGCCAGATTGTGCGTTTTATTTGCATTTTTTCCATATTTTCAATCACAGTGAGTTAAAAACACAAGTTAGATGAAGACTTCTTTAGTTTCATTCAATTATTTTAAATATAATATTAGACACATCGAAGATTTTGTGTGCATATATTTTTGAAAGAAGCGTAAGAAAGTAATAGTGTTTGTGTAATTTTAGTCTTTTAACTCTCCTGACACACTGCAGTAGCAGAGTTCAGCAATAAAATGGACAAATTTCCTCATCCGTCTGCCTTCGCTAAACAAACTAGAGCTGTGTCTCAAATCACAGCGTACTTACGCACTATTCTAGAGCGTTAATGAGCGCTAACGCTAACCGGGTTTCCTATTACAGTTAGTGTTTCAGGTTCAAAAATGTCACTCATGTCACCTTCAAACCTCCTGAGATGTCTGTTCTGTGTGCTAGCCTTCTGGATTTTCTAGATTCGTAAATACTTTTGAGCATAGATCATGACAACAGATCATGACAACAATCACGACGACAGCGGAATGTTTTAAGAGAAACAGAACGCTTCGGTGTGTTTAAAATCGATTAACATGAAATCACTAAACATTTTACAGTTCGACTTGGATACCTGATGGACAGGTATGTTTAGCGCTGATGTTCGTCCAGTGAATATCGCTTTTAGATCTTCCAGATGTTCATAAGATACGCAGCGAGTGTGTGAAGAAGTGAAGAATCGCTGCGTAGCTTATGTACGTCTGGAAGATTTACTTTCTGCACACGCAAAGTCACGCATCGAGTGTGAATCAGACTCTGGTGTTTAGTCTCTTACAGCTGGGGTTATAAGTTTAAATACGTCTTGCAGAATCTCCAAAATGTTAATAATTTTAAAAAAAATAAACAAAAAGACGGATCATAAAAATTGCGTTTAATTTTTTATTGAGTGCCGCCCTGAATAAGCTACAGAATACCACTGTTATTATTTCGTCTTCTGGGAAACATGTAAATATCTTATGTAGCTTCTGAAGGGCAGGACTAAATGAAAATAATTAAGAACTTTAAACAAAATAATAACAATTTACACCTGTTCAAAAGTTTACACGCCCCTGTCTCTTAATGTATCGTGTTTCCTTCTTGAGCATCAGTGAATGTTTGAGCTTCTGTAATAGTCGTGTTCGAGTCGCTCAGCTGTCCTCAGTGTGAAAAGATGGATCTCAGCATCATATAGCTGCTGATGGAAAGGGCTGAAATATGCAGAAGATGCTGGAAAAGCAGAGAAGGTGCAGGACCTGGAGGATTTTACTGAAGAACAGTGTGCAGTTTAACTGCTCAGGACAAACAAGAGCCTCATGAACAACTTTCACAAAACATAAAAACAGTCGCTGATCATCAGGAAACACACACAGTATTAAGAATCGAGCGCATGGAGACTTCTGAACTGGTTCATTTGTGTAGATTCAGTTATTATTGTGTCTTGTGGACGAGATGTAAACATCTGCAGTGTGAAATCGCTTATACAGGACAGAACTAAATAAAAACACCATGCAATTTTTTATGATCCTTTTATTATTTTTTCTAATTGTTAACATTTTGCAGATTCTGCAAGGCGTATGGAAAGTTATAACCCCATACATATTTTACTGACATAATAAATGTTCATGTTACACTAGTCCTAGATTATAAATCTGGTCTAAATCCGTCTAATGAATTTTAGAAGTGTGGAAGTGTGATATCTTCTCAAATGGAAAACTAACGGATTTTTACTAACAGGGAGTGTAAGCAGTTTCCCAGTCGACGACGTCAAACGCACGTAATGCGACGCCGCTAGCTTTAGCAGAATCCAACGAAAATGAATTTCACTTTATCAAGATAACAAACTGTAAAATGAAGACATTCTTTTACAGAAGTTTTCACTCCTTTTCTTTTTTTTTTTTTTATTTTTTTTTTATTCTGAGCACATTTGAGTCAGCGTCAGCGTTTGGTAGCTCCGCCCCTCTTCCTCTACGTAAGCAAAGCTGCGATCATTCCGCGAGTGAAGCGTCCAACGTCCCACACTCCGTTTTTTTCGGTCGAATAAGTGAAACATCCGGGGACTTGAAGCACACTTCTTCTTCTTCTTCTTCTTCTTCTTCTTGGAATTTTCAACGTTAAATTCATTATTTTCTCTTCTTCCATCTTTTTTTTTGTTTTTTACTTTCATCCTCTCATCTCTTTTTTATCTCTCTTTTTTCAATTCCACATCTGTACTTTGTGAATCTTTCTTTTCTTTATTTTTTTCTCTTATTCTGTCTTTCCCTCTTTATTTCCCTCTAGTCTTTTCCTCTTTTCTCTTTTTTTAAATTGTCTGTCCTCAATGAAGCTTTTCTTCCATCTTTTTCCTTTCCTTTCATCCTTTCATCTTCTCTCTCTTTTTTAAATTCAGTGTCTGTTCACGCTGAATCTTTTTTCTTTTTTCTTCTTCCATCTTTCTTCCCTTTTCTTTCATCTTCTCATCTCTTATTTTCTCTTTTTTTTTCAATTCACCATCTGTACTCTCTGAATCTTTCCGTTCTTCTTTCTCTATACTCCATCTTTCTCTCTTTATTTCCTCTCGTCCTCACATCTTCTCTTCTTTATTTTCAATCTGATGTCTTTACTCCCTGAATCTTTTCTTTCTTTTTTCTCTTCTTCGATCTTTCTTTCCTTTCCTTCAGTCTTCTCATGAGTCTTCTTTTCTCTTTTTTTTGGTTCTCTATCTGTACTATCCTTTTTTTTTTTCACTTGGCTCCTTGAAGTGCACTTCTTCTTGTTGGAATTTTCGGTGTGAACACACGACTCACACTGTTTATACTACAGAATGGAGTAGAATATTGCGTAAAGCAGCATCACGCAGGAGATCAGAAACACAAGCTCCATGCGTAGAAGTTTCGCATTTCATTGCATTCCAAAGTTCAAGTTTGGTGAACTCTGACCTGCGGATTCGTATCACGTGAAGAAGTGTGACCAATAGGAGATCGACACGTCACGGCGTGACATATTCATAAAATCCAAGATGGAGGAAGCGCTGATTATAGCAGCATCAACACAGCTTTATAAGATTATAAAATCAACATCGAAAGAGAAGCACGTTGGAATCCATGATGTGTGGATAAAAAAAAAAACCCAACACCACTACGCAACATTCCCATTCCCACTACACAACATTCCCACGCCTGCTATGTAAAATTCCCATTCCCGCTACACAACATTCCCACACCCACTATACAACATTCCCATTCCCACTACGCAACATTCCCACTACGCAACATTCCCACACCTGCTACACAACATTCCCATTCCCACTCGAAGATAGGCATGCGAATTTCGTCAATTTCCCTAACCCTAACCTTATTTGTTGTGGGCGTGTCTTGTAAAAGTGGGTGTGGTTTTTTAATTTTCACAGATGTTAAAATATTTATTGTGGGCGTATCTAGTAAGAGGCGTGGTTTGCAATCCTCACGGATGTTTAATGTATTTGTTGTGGGCGCAACTTGTAATAGTGGGCGTGGTTTATACAGGGTGTGGTTTGTAATGGGCGTGGATTGTGAGGGGCGTGGTTTGTAATCCTCACGGACGTTTAACGTATTTGTGGGCGTAACTTGTAATAGTGGGCGTGGTTTGTCATTTTCACGGATGTTTAATGTATTTATTGTGGGCGCAACTTGCAATAGTGGGCGTGGTTTATACAGGATGTGGTTTGTAATGGGCGTGGATTGTGAGGGGCGTGGTTTGTAATTTTCACTGATTGCAATAGTGGGCGTGGTTTATACAGGATGTGGTTTGTAATGGGCGTGGATTGTGAGGGGCGTGGTTTGTAATTTTCACTGATTGCAATAGTGGGCGTGGTTTGTAATCCTGCAGAACTCTACACTTGGCCCTTAAGCGGTTTTATCGTAAACCATCCCGATCTGGCAACTGGCGGATTCTCTCCAATCTGGCAACCCAGGCTGAGAGGTTGTCCGGCTTGATCGCGCGAGACGGGAGAGGAGGCTGCCAGGGCCGCACGCGAGGCCGAACTTTTACCGGTCACTTTTTCTTTCAGTCTTTTTTTTTTCTTTTCTTTTTTTTTTTTTTTTTGGCCTCACCTAGTTTTTATTTTTATTATTTTTTCCTTCCTTGGACCCCTTTAATGGACGCCGTGACTCAAGTTTTAACGATTAAATTGTCCTCGCGTGTCATTTTATTTTTATCGAACAGCTCGCTCGTGTGAAATTTGACGTGATTTAAGAAAAGTCCGGAGTTTGACGTCTTTAAGCTAACGCGCTAACAGGACGGAAAAACCCCTCAGAGTGACAACATCGAAGCAAAACTTCATCCGAGATTAAAACTGTCGGTGGACAATTCGTGGATTTTGTTACTTCAGGAAGGATTTGGGCCCAAACGGAAAACTTTGAGATAAACTTTTATTTTTTCGTCTCCGCGGTGCTTTTGAACAGCCGGTGATTAGCATGCTAAACAGGTGCGGCTAGCCTGAAGACGAGCTTTCGGATTTTATTACTTTCTACTTTTTATTTTTAAACTTTTGGATCTTTTTATTTACAAAAAAGTGGTGAGTAAATAAGCTTTATCGTCTAATAAACCTATTTGACAACAGTGTATGAAATAATCCATGGTTTATGATCATAAAGTTGTACTTAAATTTGACAAAAAATCACTGCAGTATTAAAATACTTCATATCACATGATATAAACTCTTTCTACACCGAGTGTGTGTGTGTTTGAGTGTGTAAGAGTGTGTGTGTGTGTGAGTGCGTGTAATATTGAGCTGTTTTTCAACACAAAGCCATATTTTATCTCCCTGTTTTGCTTACTGATGCTTTAAATTAAAACCTCAGACTCTGAATCGACTCATGAATCATAAATCATTTGAGTGAGTCGGTTCAATTTGATTCACCATGAAAACATATTGAGTTTTAATTCTTTTTTTTTGTTTGTTTGTAAAACAAACATTTCTTATCAGCTCTCAGATGTGTGTAAACACACACCTGAGACACTGTGTGTGTGTGTGTGTGTGTGTGTGAGAGAGAGAGATAGAGATACACACCTTTGCATATTGCATATTTTCCTTCATCTCTTCTCTTAATCTTTCTTTTCTTTTTTCTCTTTTTATTCCATCCTTCTATCTTTATTTCCATCACTTCTTGTCTAACATCTTTCTTTCCTTTCCTTTCATCTTCCTTTCTTGTAGTCTTTTCTCTCTCTC
>CM040480.1:766072-767529 GCA_022758105.1 Pangasianodon gigas
GATGCTTTAAACCCACTATCTTGGTCCTGCAGGTGCTAAGAGCTGATTGGCCGGTGGTTGCCATGGCGTCTTCGGTGAAGGTGGCAGTTCGCGTGCGGCCCTTCAACAACCGCGAGACGAACCGAGGAGCGAAGTGTGTGATCCAGATGCAGGACAAGTCCACCTGTGAGTTACACACACACACACACACACACACACACACACACACACACACACGATCGTATACGTTAATCAAACCTGAGCTAATCTATACAATCCTGCTGATCTCACACGCTGCGTCTCGGAGCTACGGAAACGTAAGTGTACGCTGATTTCCTAAAATATTTCATTCCACGTGCAAAACTAAACGCACCCCTCCATCCTGTTAACGAATATTGTTTTTGTTGTACGTATTTCTCTTTGTTTTTGTTTTTTAAATTTAGTTATTATGTATATAACGCTTTTCATATCAATAAGATTAATATAAAACACACCGATTATTTTTATTCTCATCTGTAACAGGAACCGTGGGTTTATATTATATTAACGTACACAAGTTTAAAACTGATTTCTAACGTTATGTTTTGCGCGTAGTGTCGTTTATAAGTGAAATAAGTGACTTTAGCATTCTATCATGTTGTAGTTTTGAAACCTTTAGAGTGAGTTTTGTAATAAAATTATTAACGTTAGCTCGTGTTGTTCAGAGGAGTTAAAAATCTAGCTACTAGTTTTTACACAGATTCTTCCATTTATTGCAAAGAAGCACGACGTGTACTTATAATACATCTGTAGCTCGTCTGCTTCTTCACCCAACAGTAAATGTGAATCCAGCTCCATCCCGCGTGTGTGTGTGTGTGTGTGTGTGTGTGTGTGTGTGTGTGTGTGTGTGTGTGTGTGTGGCTTTTCCATCATGTATCCCAGCCTGTGAAAGTGCGAGGAGTTTCTCTGGAGGTTATCGGTTTCTGTGAATAAATAAAAATGAATCTAAAACGTTAAATCCACCAGAAATTAATTTTTGAAGAGAGAACAGTTCTGTGTGACTGACTGACTGAGCAACCGATCCGTGTCCTGCACCGTTTTAGCTCCGCCCACATTTAAACATCCAGCCCAGGTACTGAAGTACGGCACGGAAACAGCGCCTGTCTGTAGCACCAGAGTGTTAGCTCTAGCGCGTGCTCTGTTAGCGTTAGTGGAATGGCGATGCTAGTTGTTCTGAGCTTCTAACCACATTGTGCTACATTCTCTTCCTCTTACTCAGCGTTTCCACCATTTTTCCACAGGCGTCTCCGTGTGTGTTTCCCCTCACCATCCCTTCCCCTTCCCCTTCCCCCTCACCATCCCTTCCCCTTCCCCTTCCCCCTTACCATCCCTTCCCCTTCTCCATTCTCCCTGCTCTCCATTCTCCACTTTCTCTTCTTCTCGCTAGTTCTTTCCCACATTTCCTCCCCTCCCTCCCTCTCTCTCTCTCCCTCTCTCTC
>CM040480.1:772209-808988 GCA_022758105.1 Pangasianodon gigas
TGTGTGTGTGTGTGTGTGTGTGTGTGTGTGTTTCTTTCCTCTCCCAGCTCTGTGAAGACTTGTTCAAAAGAACCGCTGAAAACAACGATCCTGACCTGTCCTACTCCGTGGAGGTAAGCGTGTATAGAAAACTAATCAACACCTCCTGACCAATCAGAGTCCAGAATCCAACAGCGCTGTGGTGTAAATACATTCACGTAATGTGATTTATTTCAGCTGTATGAGTTCTCTCTCTGTGTGTGTGTGTGTGTGTGTGTGTGTGTGTGTGTGTGTGTGCGCTCCCAGGTGTCGTATATGGAGATTTACTGTGAGCGTGTGAGGGATTTGCTGAACCCGAAGTGTAAAGGCCCTCTGAGAGTCAGAGAACATCCCATCATGGGACCTTACGTAGAGGATCTGTCCAAGATGGCCGTCACCAGCTACAGCGACATCGCCGATCTGATGGACTGCGGCAACAAAGCCAGGTTTCCTTAAAACTATCATTTTAAATAAATCAATAAATAAATAAATAAAGGGTGTGTGATGGGATAAAAATATATCACCATATCAGAAGATATTTCTACAGTACACAAGTATATATATCAGTGTATCAGTATATACGTATACAGGACATTCTGCTTTTTTTTATTTATTTATTTTTAAATAAACTGAAAGGTTGAAAGATTTTAAAAATTCAGTACAGAATTTTAACATTAAATCAGCTGCTTCCTTAGAGTTTATAATCATTATAAAAATACAGACGATCCCCGAGAGCTCTCAGAAAAGTGTAATTAGTGTGTAATTATTAGTGTAAATAACTTGATACTTTTTTTATGTAACACAAATTTTAAAAAATGTAAAATAATACACTAAAACCCCCGTATCCGCTGTTTTCAGTTGACCGTGGTCCAAAAAAAATTCAATAGAAATTTCCAGAAATACATTAAACATTTATATTTTAAATTGCGCGCCGTTTTAAGTAACGTGATGAAATCTCGTGTGTTTCCATTCGGGACGTTACTCATCCCCCTGTCCAGCGTGTCCACGCTCTGTACGCTGCTCAACCGCTAATCACTTAGTAGCCTCTCAGTTATCGGATCAACTCTCACGGCATCGCAGCGCTTGTGTTCATGTAATCTTTATTTTGCTTAATAATGACTCCAAAGCGCAAGAGTAGTGACGCTGGCGAATCGATGTGCCAAAGAGAAGCTATAAAGTGCTTCCTTTAAGTGGAGATGAATGAAGAAGGGTGAGTACAGTACAATAAATATTTTAGAGAGAGAGAGAGACCACAGTCACTTAACTATTATTAATATTATTATTATTATTATTGTTCTATTTTATTATTAATTGTTGTTGTTAATTAATAATATAATTAATATATAGTGTTCGCTATTATACAGGGGTCCTACTGTACATTCAAATCATAGATTTTCTAACACACACTCCCAGAAACAACACCAGAACAGTTTTAATTAAACACAGTGATCTCTGAGACGTGTGTGTGTGTGTGTGTGTGTGAGAGAGCGTGTGTGTGTTTTATTGTTGGTAAGTTTGAAGAATTGAAAATAAAATATGACTCTAAAAAGGATTTCATTAATTGTGATCTTGGAGAATATTATGCATTTTGGTGTCACTGCTCGTTCCTTATTTACTTTAGGGGTGTGTTTGCATGTGTGTTTGCATGTGTGTGTGTGTGTGTGTGTGTTTTACCCCACGGGCCCAGTTTACATCCTTATTTACATCCGAGTAGCTTTTAACATCGTAGAGTCACACACACCTTGAAGAAACCTGTTTATAATGTATATATTAACACACACTAGTTTGTGTTGATTTTTCTTCCTCAAAAAAAACCCCATAGATTTAAAAAAATAATAATAAAAAGATTTGCATTTCTAAATTGATGTCTTTTTTGTGATAAAAAATAGCAAGATTAAATAATAAATAGAGTAATATTATAGTGTATAGAACAGTGTGATTTTAGTGTTAAAAGTTTGTAAGTAAAGAATAAAAATAAATGCTCCTGTCTCCAGGACGGTGGCTGCTACCAACATGAACGAGACGAGCAGTCGCTCTCACGCCGTGTTCACCATCCTGTTCACACAGAGACGCCACGACCAGATGACCAACCTCGACACCGAGAAGGTGCGTGTGTGTGTGTGTGTGTGTGTGTGTGTGTGTGTGTGTGTGTGGACGGACATGCATGACAATATGAGAGACAACTTAGTTCCTGTTCTCACTTGCGTTATAGCCGTGATAAACAGTCGTTTCCTCACCATCATCTCCTCTCTCTCTCTCTTTCTCTCTCTCTCTCTCTCTCTGTTTCTCTTTCTCTCTCTGTCTCTCTTTGTTTCTCTCTCTCTCTCTCTCTTTCTCTTTGTTTCTCTTTTTCTCTCTGTCTCTCTATTTGTCTCTCTCTGTCTCTCTGTCTCTCTCTCTCTCTCTGTCTCTCTTTGTTTCTCTCTCTCTCTCTCTCTTTCTCTTTGTTTCTCTTTTTCTGTCTCTCTATTTGTCTCTCTCTGTCTCTCTCTCTCTCTCTCTCTCTCTCTCTCTCTCTTTCTCAAAAAGCCTCAGTTTTTCCTTTTACCGAGAAACCGGAAAGCGTAAACCCCTCTGTCCTGAAGACTTTCCTGCGCTGGGAAACTTTACAAAGCACCATGATTTTGTTACGATGTACTGACACTGGAGACTCCTTCCGTAAAGGCTAACTAAACATCTCCTAACAAAAAGTCACCAGATCAACGATTATAGATTTTACTTTGTTAAACACATTTTTTTTATTATTATTACGATAATTATTAGTCTTAGGTTATATGGAGCGTCCGCGTTACAAGTCCCTGTGAATGAGCTGTTACTATGGAAACGATAACGTATTAGAAAGAGTGCGTTAATATAAACCTGTCGTTCATGTTACAGTCAGAGCTACAGTCCTGTTGCACAGAAACACTGCTCTCCTTCTGACCAATCAGATTCCAGCATTCAACTGCACTCTGGTGTAATAACTTTACTGGATGACATTGTTAACAGTTTAAAAAAATTTCTCCTTTTTTTTTTTTTTTTTTTACTTTAACATTTTAAAATAATTCCTGTTTAGTTATTTTAATATACACCGTTTCTTGTTATGTCATATTTATTTATTTTTCCTTCCACATGCTGTAAAGCACTTTGAGCTTTTACAAGCTTTGACAATGTTTGAAGTGTGTGTAAGTGTGTGTTGTAATGTGTGTGTCAGGTGAGTAAGATCAGCCTGGTCGACCTGGCAGGAAGTGAAAGAGCGGATTCATCTGGGGCAAAGGGCATGAGGTTAAAGGTGAGACCAGAGCTGAGAACTTTTATTTATTTATTAATTTTTTATTTTTTTTTTAAATTCTACATGAAATAATCTGTTTTGCCTTTTTAAGCGACTTTATTACGAGTTTGTCAGTTTTAAGTGAAGCTTGTAACATGATGGATTAAATGATCAATCTAGACTTACCCAGAAGGCATTGCGGTCTGACGCTCTTGTTTTAAATTACTCGCTAATAAAAATACTTAATATTTTAAAAAAATATTTAACATATGACTGTTTTGTCTAAATGGGTTTCATCATTCCGGCTAATTAAGTAACTGATCACGGCCACTAGTTAGTTAATTCTCACACTGTTAAACTGCTAACTCTGTACAAAGTTCTAATAAATGCTTTAAAACAAATAATAATAATAATAATAATAATAATAATAATAAAAATAATAATATTACTTTACACTTAGAAGAGAAAATGAGTCATTTTTGTTGTCTAATTTACAGGAAGGTGCAAACATCAACAAATCTCTCACTACACTGGGCAAGGTCATCTCAGCACTGGCAGATATGGTGAGACACACACACACACACACACACACACTCACACTCACACACTCATCATGGATGACTGTATCGCATAAACTTGATCCGTCATGGAAGATGGAGTTGTTTGTATATCTTCGTTTTTATTCCAGTTCAGTTAATCCAGTGTGCTGTTGCTGGATCTTCACTGCATTAGTATAATTTAATGACAGTGTTGTAAAGACTGAGGAAAAGATTACGCTGTTCTTGTGATACGAAAAACAAAAATCCATGATTTTATATTTTTCTGTTTTTCTGTTCTTGTTTCTCCTCCATGTTAAACAGCAAAGCACCAAAAAGAGGAAGTCTGACTTCATCCCTTATAGAGACTCAGTACTTACCTGGCTGCTGAGAGAGAACCTGGGTGAGTGTGTGTGTGTGTGTGTGTGTGTGTGTGTGTGTGTGAGAGAGAGAGAGAGAGTGTGATCTCGCTTTTTGCATGTAGTTTGATCTGATTTGAATGTTTTGTTTGTAAAAGGGGGGAACTCTCGTACGGCCATGATCGCTGCTCTGAGTCCAGCAGATATCAACTATGAGGAAACCCTCAGTACACTCAGGTACACACACACACACGTGCACACGCACACACACACACACACACTTTTTTTAATTCCCACTCCTGAAACTGATCGGAATTCTAAGAAAAAAAAAACCCAGAAACATATAAAGAACACTTAAAACATATAGTGTGTGTATTTATGACATCATTGTTACGTTTGTTGGATTCGAATGTGTGTGTGTGTGTGTGTGTGTGTGTGTGTGTGTGTGTGTGTCAGGTATGCGGACCGGGCGAAGCAGATCCGCTGTAACGCCGTCATTAATGAAGACCCGAACGCTCGTCTGGTCCGAGAGCTTAAAGAGGAAGTGGCACGACTCAAAGAGCTGCTACTGGCTCAGGGTCTCAGTGACCTGATACCTGTTGCAGGTAACACACACACACACACACACACACACCTGTCACACTTGTGTGTACACACATATACACACGTTGTGCATTCTGATACACACAGGGACATAAATACATGTATACACACTGCACTCACACACAGCACACACTTCTTATCGCATGTCTTATTTAGATTTAAAGTCCTAACCTATAATAATAATAATAATAATAATAATAATAATAAATGTGTCAGTATCTTCTATAGTTGCAGGTCCAGGCGTATCCCAGCAGCCCCCTGTCCCTGATGCCCAGATTACCCATGATGCACCAATGGAGGACCTCAATCCCACCAGCCCAAAACCTATTAGCAAAGAGGAGGCTGTGGAGAGACTGAAGGTAACACACACACACACGCACACACACACACACACACACACACACACTCTCTCTCTCTCTCTCTCTCTCTCTCTCTCTCTCTCTCTCTCTCTCTCTCTCTCTATCATTCTCTCACCCCCTTTCTCTCTCTGTTTCTCTCTCTGTCTTTCTTCCTTTCTCTCTCTCTCTCTCCCTCCCTCCCTCTGTCACTCTCTCTCTCTGTCTTTCTCTCTCTCTCACTGTCTTTCTTACTTCCTCTCTCTCTCTTTCTCTCACCCCCTTTCTCTCTTTCTTCCTTTCTGTCTTTCTTCCTTTCTTTCTCTCTCCCTCCCTCTCCTTGTGTCACTCTCTCTCTATCATTCTCTCACCCCCTCTTTCTTTCTCTCTCTCTGTCTTTCTTCCTTTCTCTCTGTCTCTGACTCTTTTTCTCTCTCTTTCTTTTTTTTTTTCTCAGGAGACAGAAAAGATCATCGAAGAGCTGAATGAGACGTGGGAAGACAAACTGCGCAAGACCGAAGCCATACGATTAGAGAGGTAGGAATGAACACACACACACACACACACACACACACACACACGGTATATATGTATATAGATCATCATACACACTGCACTGCAAGAAAATATAAACAGTTGTGTGGAACTCATTGTGGGCTCATTTTCTCTCTCTCTCTCTCTCTCTCTCTCTCTCTCTCTCTCTCTCTCTGTGTGTGTGTGTGTGTGTGTGTGTGTGTGTGTGTGTGTGTGTGTGTGTGATCAGGGAGGCCCTGCTGGCGGAGATGGGAGTGTCCATAAGAGAAGACGGAGGGACCGTCGGTGTATTTTCTCCCAAAAAAGTCAGTCTCTGCCCTCGTTCCTCTAAACCCCAAACTGCATATGAACACAGTGATGTTATTTACTACAGCGGTGTCATTTGACACAGGGGGGTGCCAATACTTTTACCTTCATCAATAAATCCAGATTCTGTCGTCATGCCTAGTGGACACACCCCCACCGTGTATAAGCCACGCCCTCTTTTCCTAGTAATCCAGCTTTTAACGCTAATTCAGATTTTCTAGTGAGGTGTTTAGCTCATTTTTGTAATTTTTTTTTTTTATAAACTTTTTTAGACTTTGATGGGACATTGAACATACAGTTTTACATCTAATATATTATATTTATTACATAGAGTTTCCATATATATTACAAGTGTGTGTGTGTGTGTGTGTGTGTGTGTGTGTGTGTATGTTTCAGACTCCACATTTAGTGAACTTGAATGAAGATCCTTTGATGTCAGAATGCCTGCTGTATTACATTAAAGATGGAATAACCAGGTAAGAAATCACCTGTTGGAAAGGACATTATGGTATTTTCCAGACTTCAGAATCCCATCTACAAAGAGGAAAACTTTAATTATTAATTAAATTACTTAATGCATAAATTCCTTTATGCCATGCTTATTAATATTGACCATAATGATGCTTTTCCATAGAATAATGTTCAGCTGTTAAGTAAGATGTTAAATTCCTGGTTCAGTCCAATGCAGAATTAGAATGGGTATGGGGTTTTGTTTGTTTGTTTTTGTTTTTGTTTGTTTGTTGTGCTATGGGAGACATGGTACATGATAGAGAGATCAGAATTTTTTTCTCAACCAGAAGTTTTCCATGTAATCCTATGGGAAGTGAGTGATTTTTAAAAAATTACGCCACTGGGGTTTTGTTGTTGTTGTTGTTGTTGTTGTTGTTTGTTTTTTGTTTTGTTTTTTTCTACAGCAGAGCTTCCAAAGTTGAAATTTGAACCTTTCAGGAAAGCATAAGTGACATTGAGCACTTTATTTTTTTTAATTTTTTTTTATTTTTAAACTTTTATGTAAATAAACAGCCGGTGAAAAAAAATTAAGTCTTGTTAGTGAGCGAATCCGAGGAGATTCCTGACATTTTAAATCGAAAATATTCCCAGTATTTCCAAAGCTGTGTGTATTTTTGGGAAGTTCACAGGTATGTGATGAGACGTCCTTCTTTAACTGTAGCTAGAGTTAGACCAGTCTGCATTACTGATGATGATCAATCTAATCTGGAGAGCAAGCAAGACTAGTGAGTTAGCTGGTACAGTAGTGTGTGTGTACATTTTGAGATGCTTTGCTTTTCTGTATACTTAAATGAGTGTGTGTGTGTGTGTGTGTGTGTGTGTTTTGCAGGGTCGGACAGGAGGACGTAGATATTCGTCTGAGTGGTCAGTTTATAAAGGAGCTGCACTGTGTGTTCTGCAGTGAAGTGGAAGAAAATGGGGAAGGTGAAGCTGAAAACTGTTGTGTAATTGTATTGTGATATGATCGTATTGACACACTGCCCACTCCTGAGGTTTTTTTTTTAATTAATTTATGTTGTAGAAATGTTTTACAATCTTTTGTTTGGTTGTTTTTTTTTTTTTTCTGTTGCTCTCTCTGTAGTTGTTGTGACTTTGGAGCCGTTACCCGGAGCGGAAACGTACGTCAACGGCAAACAGATCACAGAAGGAGTCGTACTCAAACAAGGTTCAGGACGTTGCAGTTGTTTTATTGTTTGTGTTCACGGTTTCGTTGTTTAGGAAAATTTACCTGAGTGAAAGTTTTCCTTACAGACGTAATGTACATTTTCAAAGTATTTACTCTGTGTGTGTGTGTGTGTGTGTGTGTGTGTTAGGTAACCGAATCGTGATGGGGAAGAACCACGTGTTTCGCTTTAACCATCCCGAGCAGGCGCGGCTGGAAAGAGAGCGCAGCGTCACTCAGGACCAGCAGGGGGAGCAGGTGGACTGGAGCTACGCACAGAAAGAGCTGCTGGAGAAACAAGGCATCGATATAAAACAGGAGATGGAAAGAAGGTGAGAGAGGGCAGGAAGAGGGGGAGCGGGACTGAGAGAGAGAGAGAGAGAGAGAGAGACTGGGAATGAAGGAGAAAAATAATATTAAACAGAATTGAGATGGTGAGAAAGTGAGGGAATTAAACAAGATGAAAGTGGAGGAAAAAAAAAGAGAGAAGATGTGAAGAGCATAAAATGAGTATTGCATGTGGGGAAAAAAACAGAACACACACACACACACACACACACTCAAACACACAAACACACACACACACATACTCAAACACACTGTTTGTGTTCCTCAGGCTGCAGGATTTGGAGAATCAGTACCGTAAAGAGAAAGAGGAGGCTGACCAACTGCTGGAACAGCAAAGACTGGTGAGATGGAGAGAACACACACACACACACACACACACACACTTTTCTGTTCATGTCCCCAAGAGTGTGTGAGTCAGACTTGAAGTACAGACAGTGTGAATACATCTCTGACCTTGACATACGTCTCTCTGTCTGTCTCTCTGTTTCTTTTCTCTCTCTCTCTCTCCTTTCACTTAACTGTCAGTCACATTTGCTGTCTTTGTTTCTGTTGTCTTCCTTTTGAGCTCAGACTTGTTCTGTCTCCTTCTCTCTATTTTTGTTCCTGTGCTTATCCTTTCTTCCATCTCTCTCTCTCTCTCTCTCTCTCTCTCTCTCTCTCTCTCTCTCTCTCTCTCTCTGTCTGTGTCTTTTTCTCTCTCTATCTCCTTTTGTGTTTCTATTTTCTCTCTTTTATCTCTCTCTCTGAATTTAATTCAATGAGCCTTATGAATGACTCTCTCTTGTGTGTGTGTGTGTGTGTGTGTGTGTGTGTGTGTGTGTGTAGTATGCAGACTCAGACAGCGGTGATGACTCGGATAAAAGGTCTTGTGAGGAGAGCTGGAGGCTCATCTCATCCCTCCGAGAGAAACTACCTGCCAACAAGGTCTCTCTCTCTCTCTCTCTCTCTCTCTCTCACACACACACACTCACACACACACACACACACACACACACACCCTCTCTGGTCCATTCTGAGGTGATGAACCCTATGCCGAGGCGCTTTAATGGGGGTCGCGCCCACCGCAACCGTTTCATACCAGTTTATTCTTTCGGATAAATCCCTTGAGATGAACATCTCGTTTTCACGGGGGTCCTAACATACAATACATACAAAAAAATAAAAAACAAAAAAACAGTAAAGTAATAGGAAAAAACTAAAACAAAACAATCAACAATTCAACAAACACACTACAGATAAAACAATCAACACACAGACATCAAAAGAATAAGTACAGCAGTGAACACAACCATTAAATGGCCACAGAAAAGCCGTGAACAAACGAACAAATGTTTGTCCAGCAAAGATAAATTATATACATTATAATATTATAATATTATGTATTATATATGGATAAAGGTAGAGCATCATCTGAAGCATGTGAAATTTGTGTCAAAATAAGAAAACAAACCATATTTAAATATTTGAAGGTAAATTATTCCAATCCGAGGGAGCTTTATACATAAATCCTTCTTTCCAATCACTTTTCTAACTGTAGGAATGGAAAAGAAATATTGTGTAGAATGCCTCAGTTGATGCCAGAAACTGTTATAGATAGTAAAGATAGTTAAATTGTACACACTTGAAGATAAATTGCAGCCAATGAATGTATCGTCTTATACCGAGTACTACAGTATAACTACAATGAGGAGTATTAAATGAAAAATCCAATAACAAATCTACTGAGATTATTGTATGCTGCTTTTATTGGTTGTTTAAGGTTGTTTTTAAAGGGAACAAGCGTTGGACACTTCCCTAATGATGTTCTTTGTGCTGTATAAATCATTATATTTCCTAATATTCCATTTTATAATACAGTTTGAATAAGACAGGTGAGAGAAGTGCTGCAGTAAATAAGCTCTTCGACGTTGGTTTCACGTTTCTATCATTACCATCTTCACTATACTCACTGTATGATGGATCGTGAAGTAGTTTTCTTCTTAATAAAGATGCAAGCAGGCACAAAACATGCAGAAGAGGACTAGTTTTATACACAGGTGTTGTCCCTCAACTACATACCACCAAAGCCTTTTCTTAAACCATCTTACCCAGGCTGCTAACCCACGCTCAGCACACTGATAAAACTGTTTCCCAGGCCCTCGAAAACACACTCCTGTTCACGATCGCTGGATGGTAAGGAGGTTTTCATTAACACAAGAATCTTGAGAACTGTTTAACATGGTCCAGAAAGTCTAAAAATTACATACCATGCTGTTAAAAGCAAGAAGAGCTATAATGAGGAACCATCACTATTCTTCTCTGTATCATTTATTTTGAATATAGTATCACTATTTTCTTAATCTCAAGAATTTAGCCTTGTAGTCAGATGGTGACCTACATGAAGGGCAGACGGTTCGAGTAAACGGCTTTTAAATCCCTAATAACTGCAGCTTTCGCTCCACTAACTCCTGTCACACATCCTGCTGGACCTTCAGCTAATGGTGGTGTTACGAGCTAGTCTGGGTCGAGCGATTTCATCGCAAAAGGCAAAGAAGATTCAAGATTCAAGATTTTTATTTGTCACAATTATATAGAGTGTATAACTCGCAGTGAAGTGACAGGAAGTGGAAACCTGGCGTACTCCTGCATTAAATACTAAATTAAAGTTAAAATTTAGAAATAAGAAATATGAAATATATGTACAGGAATGTGCAAAAGGGTAAAATGTACAAAATATGCAGAAACAAATGCAGCTACACTTATTATAATAATAATAATAATAATAATAATAATAATAATAAGGTAGGATTGCTGACGAGACCAAAACAGATAAATAAACTGTGATTTTTATTTTTTTCCCCCATTTCAACTCTCTGATTCTTTTTCCCCCACTATATTTCTCTTCATTTCTCATTTCACTGTTGTTGTTTTTTTTTTTTTTTTTTTTTTTCTCTCTCAGTAGTAACGTACAGGTTTTTGTGTGCGCTCAGGTGCAGTCCATAGTGAAGAAGTGCGGTTTGCCGAGCAGCGGGAAACGCCGCGAGCCTCTGCGTGTGTATCAGATTCCTCAGCGACGGCGTCTTCCTGCCAGCCTCGAAACCAAACAGCACCCGAGTGTGGAGGAGCTGCGCACTCAGGCTGTTAAAGAGATCTGCTACGAGGTGAGCAGTGCTGTTTTACACACACACACACACACACACACACACCATAAACACAGTAGAATTACCTATAAGCCTCAGAAATCTTCACCCGAAATTTTGCTTCGTCTTTTTAGCCAAAAGAGAATAAAAACACTTTCTTAAATGATTATTTGGGTCCAAGATCCTGGTTCATAAGGAGACCACGTGTAATAATTTTAATAATATATTATATTTTATAATGTTTGTTTTACCGTGGAGAAATGTCCTGTTGAAAGGATGGACTTTAAAAAAATGTTTAATATAAAAAAAAATTTTAAAATACATAAATTACATATAAATGTAGCCTTCAAGATTAAATATTAGACATATTTTTTTCACTTCAGCTTTTAAGTAGCTTTTATGATTTGCTGTATTTTTACTGGCTCCTCACTTTCATTGTACTTTTAGTTTATTTTACACACTTTATTATATATTTCTATATTATATATTATTATACACTTTCTATCACAGCTATTATTTTTCATTATCAGCCTATTTTACGTTAAGTTTATTTCTAATTTACACTGTAAAGCATTTTGAGCTGCATTGAGCTTTAAATGCATGAAAAGTGCTGTATGAATAACTTTATTATTATTATTATTATTATTTTATTTTTATTTTTTTAACATATTAAAAAGGGAAAGTTCTTTGATGGACAGGGTAGAAGGGTGCAGAACTTTGTGCAGAGCTACAGATGAGCTCCAGTCAGTAATTGTACGTCTACAAAGTGAACTGAAAAGGCAACTCTGAATAGATCGCTACTGTTCACTAGACAGTAAACACTGATTATTTGTCGAGTCTTTCTCTTCTCGTCTATTCTATTCTCATCTCGTCTCATATCATCTCTTCTCTGCTCTTCTCTTCTCATCTATTCTATTCTCGTCTTTGCTCTTCTCTGCTCTGCTCTTCTTGTCTCTTCTCTTCTCATCTATTCTATTCTCTGCTCTGCTCTTCTCTTCTCTTCTCTTCTCATCTATTCTATTCTCTGCTCTGCTCTGCTCTTCTCGTCTCTTCTCTTCTCTTCTCTGCTCTGCTCTGCTCTTCTCTTCTCATCTATTCTCTGCTCTGCTCTGCTCTTCTCGTCTCTTCTCTTCTCTTCTCTTCTCTGCTCTTCTCTTCTCTTCTCATCTATTCTCTGCTCTGCTCTTCTCTTCTCTTCTCTTCTCTTCTCTTCTATTCTCTGCTCTGCTCTGCTCTTCTCGTCTCTTCTCTTCTCTTCTCTTCTCTGCTCTGCTCTTCTCTTCTCGTCTCTTCTCGTCTCTGCTCTGTTCTTCTTTTCTCGTCTCGTCTCTTCTCTTCTCTTCTCTTCTCTTCTCATCTATTCTATTCTCTGCTCTGCTCTGCTCTTCTCGTCTCGTCTCTTCTCTGCTCTGCTCTTCTCGTCTCTGCTCTGCTCTTCTCGTCTCTTCTATTCTCATCTCTTCTCATCATTCTCTCGCTGTCCCTCAGGTGGCCCTGGGAGATTTCCGGCACACCCGTCAGGAGATCGAGGCTCTGTCCATCGTGCGCATGAAGGAGCTGTGCAGGACGTACGGACAGAGAGACCCTCAGGAGCGAGAGAGCTGGAGGAGCGTGGCGAGGGACGTGTGCAACACGGTGGGCATCGGAGAGGACGAGACCGAGACGGAGGAGAAACCGGCCGGAGGGAGGGACAGAGAGAAGGAGAGGGGGAGAGGACCGGAGGGACGGAAGACGGACATGGGAGATCTGAAAGCGCACATCGATAAGCTGACTGACATTCTGCAGGAGGTGAAGCTGCAGAACAACATGAAGGATGAAGAGATCAAAGCACTCAGGGACAGAATGGTCAAGATGGAGAGCATATTTCCTGTAGAGCTGCAGGTACGTCATACAAGACGTAGAAAAAAAAACTTTCTCTCCCTCTTTAAACAGCGCACACACACACACTCACACGGGACTCGAGCATTTTTATAATTTCACATATTTATATTAACACAGAACTAAATTTCACAGTTAATTTCAGCTCAAAAAATGTGGATTGTGTGATTAATAACGTTTACTATTTAATATCACACTACATCCATCTTTTTTTCCCCATCTGTCTCTTCTAAAAGTCTCATGTATTTGTTAAAGCTGACTGAGTGAACCAATCAAAATGTTTTAATTAGCATAAAAATTTAAAACTGGCCAATCAGATTGCGTTCCATGTGTTGTGTGTGATTAGTGAAGAGTCGAGACTTGAGACGTGTGTTTGTGTATATTTTAGTTATCGTAGCGTAGAAACACGTTGTCATGGCGATATTGTTCCTCACAGGGAGACGAAGATTCCATGACAGAAACGGGCGGAGCTATATCCGAAGAGGGGGCGGAGCCCGGTGGATGGCGCAGCGAGGAGGACGGCGGGTATCGCCGAGGTCGTCACAGGTGGCAGTATCCCGATAAGTATCAAGATGTCAAGCGTCGCCGAGGCAACGGCGCTCCGTCCAATCCCCAAACAGGGCGCCCTCAGAATAATCCCTTCGGCGGTGGCGGTGGTGGCGGCGGGGGATCGGGTCGCATCCCGAACACTTTCTCCACACCTCAGACCGGCCGCGTCCCAAACGGACCGTTTCTACCCGGGACGGGTCGCTTCCTGCCGCCTTTAGAGAGGAAGTTACAGTTTCCTTTTAAGGGAAATCCTCAGCACCGGGGCTTCCACTGGGGACCTTCAGCCAGCCAGAGAGAACCGGACACACAGGAAGGAAAGGATTCCACTTCCTCTTCCTCCTCTGTGCACACTTTCCAGTCTCCGCCTTCTCCGAATAAGGGCCAGTGGCAGCGGCGTAACCACGGAAACAGAGGACGCGGTAACCGGAACCGATCTCGCAACCGGGGGCGAAACCCGTTCGACGGTTTCATTCAGAACCAACACGAGAATAACGGAGAGCGCAAAGATGGGGCAGGGTCACACCCGAGGGCGAAGTACACTTGGTACAACCCGAACGCGGGCCCGGTTCAGGACGGAGCCCAACAGAACCAGAACCAGCAGAGCAAGCAAGGGTTCCAGAAACACCAGAACCAGTACTACTACGTTCCCCCTCGGCTTCAATCCGCACCACCCGAGAAGGTCCAGAACTGGTCTGGAGAGAGTTCTGAGCCCACAAATGCCCCGCCCACTCAGCATGACATCACCAGCCCTATGGAGACCTGATTGGTTCATTCGTGAGACAGGAAGTGATGTCGAGGATTCAGTAATGTTGAAATGAAGAGAGGTGTTGATGGAGGATAAAGGAAGTGTTCAGCTGGATTTGACGTATAATATGATCATTTTTTTCTTTTGTGAGCGTTTTTGCAGTGGAGACTTTTTTTTTTTAAACAAATGCTGGAAGCGATTATTGATTGATTACTCTTTATTTTTATTACTAATTCAATTTAATATTTACTCTGGGGAAAACACACTACACACACTTTTCATCGCACATGAGCTTGAAACGGTTTGCGTATCAGTGCAATGACGTTATAGTTTTTACACGCAAACTGCGTCTAAAGTTTTTATTTTATTTTATTTTTCTTCCAACACTTGAGAATCACGCTTCAGGCTTCAGTGCCTTACGACGCCTACAATCCTTTCAACTTTTTATACACACCGTCTTCATGATTTGTGTACTGATCATATATATATATATATATATATATATATATATAATAAACGTGATGGTGTGAAATTCTCGTTAACGTACGTGGGAGAGAACGACGCGGAGGATGAGTGAGCCTCGTGATGCGCAGTGCGGTTGTTTTTACAACAAGTTTGGATTCTTACGGATTTTGTATATTTGGAAAACAGCTGCTGCATATCGTTAAAAAAAATTCTACCTTGTGCGACGGAGTGAGTTTTGTGCCAAAAACTTATGATATATATAAAAAAATTAAGCATCATACTTTTTACTTAATTCTTTATAACTGTTTTTTTTCTTCTGGAGTATGTTTTATTTTCTTTCGCCAGATTTATATCAAGAAGAAGGCGGCCATCTTAAATGTCCTAAGCCACGCCCATTTAACAAGGCTCTGTCTCAACTCCCTGTATTCTTACACTACACACTTAAGCTGTTTATTTTTATTTATTTATTTTTTTTGCGCATGTTTTTGCTCAACGTCGACACTGTTTGGCTCCGCCCCTTTTCCACTCTATGTACTTATAACACTTCTATTTCTCTGCAGTTCTATTAAATCACTGCTAACACACTAAAAGTACACGGTTTGAGACGTAGCCTGAGTGATTATGTAGCGTAACTCCACTTCCTGTTTGTTCAGTGGGCGTGGCTTAGAGTCACTGGTTAATTCTGATTAGCCAAAAGAAATTAAGGTGTATGTTTCTTCCTAGATTTTTATTATTTTTGCCACAAAATTCACTCTGTATTGTGCCTGCTGAGGAAAAACAAACTTACCAAAGAGGTTTTGAGGTCAAAAGTCGTCTGTTCAGGGTGCTGTCGTTTCCACGGCATCGTGGAGGCCACGCCCAAATCTCTAGCTCTTTAACTCTTTTTAAATTTTCCGTAACTTGTATTTCTTCTATATATTGTTTTTTTTTTTCCGTGGAGTTGTTTTAGCTTGAATGTTCTTTCCTTTCCTTTTTTCTGTTCATTAGTGTTTTACGATTCATAACAAACCGTTTATTATCTTTATTTAACTCTATTTTAGAGAAGTTTTTTAACCTGTGGCTTTTCCAGCCACATGCAGGATGATCTCGTGACGATGATATGCAACGTAAAAGTTTGACAATTAAAGGACTCGTATGTTACCTGACACATTTCTCAAGTCTTCTCTTGATCTTTTGATGAACTACTTGTTGTTTTTGGGTTTGTAGCTACTGTTTCTCGCTCAGTGAAGATTTAAAACAATCACAGTGTCCTCCAGATCCTTTCTTTTATTTCAATAACAACAACAAAAACAAAAAAAGTGTTGCAGTGTTCAGTCCGGTGTGTTAGTGTGTGAGATTGTGTTTGTACATACAAACACGGTAGACGTGCATTCCCTAATTACAACAATACTGAAAAATAAAGAGGTATGAATTAGAGGATGTGTAACTGTTACTAATATAAACCACAAACAAACATTTTAGGCAGAGGAAAATTTGGGCAGCTGATTCCCCAGAATGACGCTGCGCTCAAGCCCCGCCTCTGTAATGGCCGCCAGTCTGACCACGCCCCCAGAGGATCCGTCCCTTTCCATAGCAAGAGCCAAAGCTGAAGAGACGAGAGAGAGAGAGAGAGAGAGAGAGGGGAAAAAAGGCAACATGTGAGCGTTTACACAGCAGAAATCACTTCACTGTCTAATTAGTGTCCTTTCAATAACATTAAAGCTGCAGTATGTAAGAATTGGGAAGTGCCCTGACTGGTAGAAAAAGCCGTTACTGCGAGCTGCATTGTGAAATGCGATTACTGCACATTTAATAAGAATTCAAGGCTGCATCTCAAACCATATAGGACGCCTAAATAGCACATACACCACCTAAAACACGGAGAATGTGATTAACTGTTTCGGTTATCGCCGTTTTTTTCAGTATTGAAAGAATAAAAACGTGTACGTCACCGATCCCACGGTTTAACTGCGTCAGATTAAAACACAGACCAACCAGCTAGTGCTAGTTAGCTAGTTAAATGTCTTGCATGGGAAAGATTTCTCTATTTAGCCTAACTTGATATTTGGGGCCGAATCTTTAGCTACTATTACTTTAGTACTACTTTCAAGCTCGTTCTTAAAGCATCTGAGCTGGCGTAAGAGGTGTGTGTGTGTGTGTGTGTGTGAAATTTCTCATTATTACTACGGGATGGTCAGGGTGACTCGCAGCAGGTTCAGAATGTCGTGGTTTAGAAGATTTTGTTAAACTTAAAATGAAATAATACCGTCTTACCAGGAACCTGCGTGACTATAAAATGAAGGATGTGTGAATTAGAGCGGCTCGGCTCGGCTCGGCTCGGCTGCTCACTCACCCTCGGCGGTGAAGCGTAAACACTCCTCTTTGGTCATCTCGCTCCTGTAGTTGGAGTCGACGAAGCCGTAGATGTACGAGCTGCCGGATCCGCCTACAGAGACGGGCTGCCTCACCAACATCCCCCCCATCGGCACGGTGTAGACCTGAGACGCCGTAATAAACAGGGACGTCAGTGTGAGAATCTTTAAACCGATTATAAACATACTATAACAACTTTTAAAGCCACCAGAAACCGTTTGTGTTACTATAGAAACGATAACGTATTAGAACGAGCGCGTTAATATAAACCTGCGCTACTCTCAGAGCTGCTGTTACAGCACATAAATCAACACCTTCTGACCAATCAGAATCCAGAATTCAACAGCGCTGAGGTGTTGCCTCACCTGTCCTCCTCTCCGTTTGTCCCAACCTGCTACAATGATCCCGGCCATCAGCTCTTCTCTGTACCTGTAGCACATGTGCTTGAACAGATTAGCGGCCGTCTGCACCTGCGGGGGCTCGTCCAGCTCGATACTGAAACACACACACACACACACACACACACCTCTCTAATGTTAGTGTTATTAAATGTGCATGCATAAGTAACCTTCTGGTCCGGCTTTTAAGATTCTCGTATTAATGGATGCGCAGAAATACGGTGCTTCATTTAGTTATTTATGGTGAAAAGCAAATGTCCAGTAATAACCTGAACAAAAAAAAAAAAAAGTGTTTTGTATTAATGGAGCCAAAGATCACACACTATTTACTCCGATTTTCATTATATATATCAAATCCATCTTTTAAAAAAGTCACCTTGCTAATCTGTTTCTTTTTATGGCTCTCTTACCCGGGGGCCGTGGACAAGATGGCCGCCGTGTAGACAGAGAAAGAATTAAACGACTAGAAAGCTCAAAGCACTCGAACCAAGTGCTGAGAAATTATTCACGGATTATTTGTCCGAGACCGTTTGAAGTTGCTCTACGTGGAGGAAAGAGGGTGTGTAGCGCAAGCGGCCAGGGTTTATAGATAGTCAGTTGTTTGTGATTTGAGACGACAGGTGCATCATGGGAACCATGGCGTTACCTGTGAAAGTTAAGCTGGTAGCTGACGGCGTCGGCGATGGCCTGAGTGTCGGCTGCAGATCCGGAGCGGCAGCAGAAGATACGGTCGTGAATCGGGGTGAGTTTATCGGTCACCCTGTTCGCAATGTAGGCTCTGTAACCCCCCCCCCACACACACACACACACACACACACCAAGAAAAACAATATACACTCTAAGATTAGATATTTACACGTTTTAAATACACAAACCTATAAATACGAGCAACAATCGTGAGACGTTTTCGTACCCAGTGGTCGTACGAGAGTCGGCTCCGATCACCACACCTCCATCAAACTCCACCGCCATGATGGTGGTCTGAAATGACAAAATTTAACACTCATTAATGCTCAGATTTTCAACTTTTTTTAAAATGTCCACTCGCTCGCTGAGTCAGATCATTTGACTCAGCTCACCAATCAGAGTCGACTCTTTCGGCATACAAACGGATCATTACAAAGTTTGTCGTACTTTGCACAGTGAAAACTGTTTTTCTTTTCTTTTTTGTTTTTGTTTTTTTATTTTTAATAACTGATGATGTACGTCTGAGGCTTTAGGGCCATATCTAAGTCATAAGCATGGCCAGAGTAAAAGTTTTATTGAATCTAATTAACGAATTCACATGAAACTTCCCGTAAAGCAGTTACTGAATTAATGAATTAATTCACACTAAACAACAGCTCAGATGTTAAGAAGTTTCCATGGAAGCATGTTGACTGAATTAAACTGCGAGAGTAATGGCATTGCCTACAGCTGTTTAAAAACAAAAAATGACTCGTTTATGCGAGTCGACTCTCAATTTTTCAGCTAAAAGAGCCAATTCAAAGAGTCGACTCCTTACATCGATACATCACTTTTCCACCAGGTTTTTAGCTTAATGCTTTTACTAAACCACGACCTGTGTATACTATCACGACGGTGTTTGTAACAGAGACTATAAAACACTTTAACAGTGTTGTAAATTATATAATAATTAAAGTGAATTTACGCTACACTAAAACAATCAGCGTTGCTAACTAACATTGCTAACGACTAAACACTAGTCGTTAAAAGAGTAAGATTTATACACTATTAGCCCATGTAATCGTGTTCATGAGATACAAAACGCAGAAATGATGCTTATTAAAGCGACCAAGATAAAGAAATATGATAAGACTGTATTTTATATTGTGATAAATAACTTATAAAGAGCTCGCGAGCTGCTGTTAGCTAGCTAGTTAGCCGAAATCTGCCATCTCATACTAACAACCGGTGAATAAAATAAAACCCAACCGCCCGCAGTTCTTGTATTTTTCACTGAACATAAATAAATCACTATTTTTATTTTTATCTCACCCCTGTGCTGACTTCTTGGTTTTGCCAATTTGGCACCAAATCATTTTGAGCAGAAATAAAGAGCTCCCCGCGCCGGCTCGCTGTCATACACCCCGCCATCTTAGCTCTGTACCTGAATACCCGCGGCTGCGTTCCAAATGGCGTCCTAGTCCCTCTATAAGCGCACTACTTCCGCTGAACAAACATGGCGGATATACACTATATAGTGAACTTGATTTCTAATATGGCGTGATTTGGATTACGGCTGCAGCCATTGGCTTGTATACATACTAGACTCCAGAACTGTTTATCACCATCTACTGTTTCGGGGAGGAAACATTTATTTATTTATTTATTTATTTATTTATTTATTTAAACCTAAAATGAATTTAACCCTTTCATGCACAGTGTCCACACTTACAGATAAAGAGGTAAATTAAAGCAATTTTTTCCTGATTATTGTTGCTGTCTAGACTCAATGCATCATGTCTTTATTATATCTTTACAAAATTCTATATAAAATCCCAATAAACACCTTTTTTTTAAGCTCCTTTTTTAATTTAAAGTATTTTTTACACTGAATCATATAACTGTCCTAAACTGTATCCATGTTGTTCATGTCAAGAATATAAGAATATTGCTATACATTGTTCCAAAATAATATTTTCTATAACTGTAAAGAAAAAAAAATTACACCTGGATAGTTTTTGTTTATAAATACAGTGGATTTTGTTTTCCAAGTATAATATTTAATCCTTTTTTTAACTCATGGTATTTACACATGCACAAGGACGATCCATTTCCTTTTTGATATAGTACATAATATTTTACAGTCAAAAATTCCAAAATCACATGACGTGATCGTACGTAGTAAAGAATCTGGATATATTTTTAAATAATTTATGCAGGAAACGGTTAAATAAATGTGATTTTATTATATTCCACTACATATGAGATTACAAACATACCTCAAGGTTTTTTTTTTTATATCTCATTCAAAAACAAGATAATTGTGTCATAATTGTGAGATAATGAAACCGTTGTCCCAAGATACAGCTGAGTGTGAAAATGTAGTTTTATTAAGATTTATTATCTAATAATCTTGTGATTTGGTGATGATGATAGTATTTATATCATAAATAAAAATCACAAGAAAACAAATAACTTTGGAGTGAGGTATGTGTGTGTATATATATATATATACACACACACACACACTTTTTTTTTTTCTTTCTTTTTTTTTTCTTTTTTGTTCAGGACCTTTTCTGCCTTCGGCAGTGATCATGTGTTGTTATTTTTTATTCCACGTCTACTCTAAATTTACTCTGACGCTATATAAATTCACTCGTTTATTTTTAGGGCTCTGCTGCAGCATTTTGTGGTGATAACATTCAACGCAAGAGAAATCTAAAAACTGAAATTGTGTTAAATTGTGGGAGTAAATAAAACACATAAATCCAGGAGCATTCAGAGCTTCTGTGAAAGTGAGAAAGCTTTTTGATTGGATTTAAAAGAGCACTTTGCTGGGAAAGTGATTTTGTCAGAAATAAACTGCAGGACGAAGCTGCAATCGATCGTTTTAAACACAGTGCTGCTGAAATTCACACGAGACTCACAGAGAAAACAGAGAAGTGTTTACTTCAGTGGCAATGGCGTGGTATTGATCAGAGAGATAGATAGAGAGAGAGAGAGAGAGAGAGAGAGAGAGAGATAAAAAAGAGACAGAGAGAGAGATAGACAGACAGTTGAGGATGGATTGTTTTGTTCTGGGCCTCAGAGACGTCTCTGGAAAGGTTGTTGTCTTTCTGAATGGTGTGTGTGTGTGTGTGTGTGTGTGGTTTTGTCCGTTACTGCATTATCTCTAAAACATCTCGTGGTTTTGTCTCCTTGATTAATGAGTCCCGTGTGTGTAGAGCAGATCTGAGATCAGTCGAAGCGGGCCGTGTGTAACGAAAGCCACATTCAGACGGGATCATGTTTATACACAGAGCCGAGTCACACCATCTGATTCACTGAACAGAGACACAACTCACAGCACTATATAACAGAAATGTCCTTCACAATCACTGTGTGTTTATTCCAGGGGTTGTGTTTATTCCAGGGGTTGTGTTTATTTCAATACTTGTGTGTATTCCAGTATTTGTGTCTTTTTCAGTGGTTGTGTGTATTTCAGTAACTGTGTATTTCAGTAGTTGTGTTTATTCCAGTCATTGTGTCTTTTTCAGTGGTTGTGTTTATTCCAGTGATTGTGTTTATTCCAGTGGTTGTGTTTATTTCAGTGGTTGTGTGTATTTCAGTAACTGTGTATTTCAGTAGTTGTGTTTATTCCAGTCGTTGTGTCTTTTTCAGTGGTTCTGTTTATTTCAATAGTTGTGTTTATTCCAGTGACTGTGTTTATTCAAGTGGTTGTGTTTATTTCAGCGGTTGTGTTTTTCAGTAGTTGTGTTTATTTCAGTGGTTGTGTTTATTTCAGTGATTGTGTTTATTTCAGTAGTGGAGCAGGACTGGGCATTGTGTCTATATTTAGCTCAGCAGAACGAGTACAGACAGATATCTGACTCTGCTGCTGCTAATACAGGGAGAGAAAATGCAGCAAAGTCAGCACCAGGCTTTAAACACACACACACACACACACACACACACACACACACACACACACACACTGTCCCACTTCCTTTGCCACATTGCAGTGCCTGAGGGAGACAGCTTTCTGCCTTTCTTAGGAGATGACAATGGCGTGTGTGCGTGTGTGCGTGTGTGTGTGTGTGTGTGCGCTTGCGTGTTGTGCACCATCCTCAGTAACATGTGAATGTCAGTGTGCATACCTGTGAAAAGCTGCACACACACACACACACACACACACTCGGGCTCTCTAACAGCACCAAGATAAAATTGATTGCTCATGTACTCACAGTCGCAGCTCAGCAGAACACACTCGCACACACACACACACACACACACTCACTTGCACACACACGCACACACACACACACCATTGTCAAGTGCCAGAAAACTTTCCCATTACTCTAAAGCCAATTACTGGATTTGGCTGGAGGCCTCTGTCTCTGTCTCTCTCTCTTTCTGTCTCTCTCTCTGTTTCTCTCTCTCTGTCTCTCTGTCTATCTGCCCTTCTTTCATTTTCTCTCCATTTTTACTTTCACTCCCTTCTCTCTCTCTCTCTCTCTCTCTCTCTCTCTCTCTCTCTCTCTCTCTCTCATGTTCATTTATTTCTTCATTTATAAAAACATTTAATGAATTTTTAAAATGAAATTTAAATAAAATCAACAATGAAATAGAAATATTTAATCTAATCTTCATGTAACACAGTACAGTCTACTGATTACGGACACCATACTGCGAACAAGAGGCGAGTTTATTTGTGAAAGAAAGGGGCGTGGCCTCAGTACCTGTCTGTTCTATTTAAAGGGGCGTGGCCTCAGTACCTGTCTGTTCTGTGTAAAGGGGTGTGGCCTCATTAATATAAATACCTTTGTGTTATAAGTACATGACATTGTTTTCATTCACAAAGACACAAATTCAAGGCAGAGGCCATTTACGGAGGTTGTTGCTTCTACATTTCTAAGGTGTTGGATGGAGGGGTGCTGGCAGATGGATGAAACACTCATCTTTCTTTTTATCCTTTCATCCAGGGTCTGTGGTTAATCTGACCCAGTGCAAGCTGCAGCAGGAGCATTAGTGTGTGTGTGTGTGTGTGGGTGTGTGTGTTTTTTTTTTTTTGTTTTTTTTTTTTTTTTTTTTACAAACAGCATCAACACAAATCCCACTCTCTCCCTTATATCAAAAGGGCTGAGAGAGAGAATGAATGAGAGAGAGAGTGAGTGAAAGAATAAAAGGGAAGCTTCTTATCAGTTGGGCCATTGGCTTTGAATAAAGCCGTCACTGAGCTTTCATATGGGCCACATTCTCTGGGCAAGGAGTTAAGTTTGATTTTTGATGCTGGTCATGTAGCTGTAGATGAATTTTCATCCAGAGAATGTGTATAGAAATATGTGATCACACTTGAGTTATCTCCACCTTCTGGCAGTGTTTGTTTTTGAGACTTAAAGCTATAAATCCACACCAGCAGCCTTGTTTCTGTTCACCTGTCGCCATGTTTGCGAGCCGTGGTGCCAGCGGTGGAGGGAAAGGAGGGAAGTTCTCTGTGGAGGACCTCTACGGGTTCAGTAAGAAGCCGAAGACCTCGTCAGGAACCGGGGGATCCGTCTGTGGTGGCCCGAGTGGTAAAGCAGCTCCTCGAGGTCGCAGTCAGGAGAAAAAGAACGAACCTGAAGCTTTGGCGTCACAGATCCTGGAGGCGGCGCAAAGACTGGTGGAGCGCAGGAGGCTGGACCTTTACCTGAGAGAGTGTGGACTCTCAGTACATGACTGCCAATCAGAGAGACAGGCCATGCTGTACAGGTGTGTGTGTGTGTGTGTGTGTGTGTGTTTAGGGACTATGGAGAACACAGTCTTGGACATTTATGCTATTCATACTGCAGATTGCAAATGTTTTCACACCCTTTGGACAAAATGAAGGACACAGCATACTAGGTGAGGGATAAATACAGACAGCATGCTAGGTGAGGGTTAAGTAGGTGAGGGATAAATACAGACAGCATGCTAGGTGAGGGTTAAGTAGGTGAGGGATAAATACAGACAGCATGCTAGGTGAGGGTTAAGTAGGTGAGGGATAAATACAGACAGCATGCTAGGTGAGGAATAAGTAGGTAAGGGATAAATACAGACAGTGTCCTAGGTGCGGGCTAAATAGGTAAGGGATTATATTCTAGGTGAGGGATAAGTAGGTGAAGTATAAGTAGGTGACAGTGTGCTTGGTGAGGGATGAGCTGGTGAAGGATAAGTACAGACAGTGTCTTAGGTGAGGGATGAGTACAACCAGCACTCTAGGTGAGGGATTAGTAGACAGGGATAAGTACAGACAGTGTGCTAGATGAGCGATTAGTAGGTAATGGGTAAGCGTAGACAGTGTGTTAGGTGCGTGATCAGTGAGTGAGGGATAAGTACAGACAGTGTGTTAGGTGCGTGATCAGTGAGTGAGGGATAAGTACAGACAGTGTGTTAGGTGAGGGATTAGTAGGTGAGGGATAAGTACAGACAGTGTGCTAGGTGAGGGATTAGTAGGTAAGGGATAAGCGTAGACAGTGTGCTAGGTGAGGGATTAGTAGGTAAGGGATAAGCGTAGACAGTGTGCTAGGTGAGGGATTAGTAGGTAAGGGATAAGCGTAGACAGTGTGCTAGGTGAGGGATTAGTAGGTAAGGGATAAGCGTAGACAGTGTCCTATGTGAGGGATTAATAGGTAAGGGATAAGTACAGACAGTGTCCTATGGGAGGGATGTTCAGTAGGGTGTGTTCAGTACTGCACAGTCAGTTCTGTGGGCTTTTTTGACAAACACAGCACTACGACTCCCGTGAGGCTTCACGCTCTCTGTAGGTGATGTTTTCTACCCTGGTTGCCATGGGAACTGCAGGCTCTGCTCAGGCTGAGTCGACATGAGCTTGTAGTGCCCTCACATAGCCTGAGAGACGTGTGTGTGTGTGTGTGTGTGAGAGAGAGAGAGAGACAGAGAGATCAAGGCAGGTCCTGCATGACTTAGCTTCTTTCAGGTCGAAAAGAAATGACAATGAAAGGTTCACTTCAGTACAGAAACGCAGGACACGGGTAAAACTTACTTAGAGGTCACTGTGTCAGGCGTTAGCTAAGTGCGCTAATTACTGTAGAGTGCTAGCCACTAATTAGCATATTAGCTAGCATAATTTAATCTAGCTACTGAATAAGCTATGTGTGTGTACAGTAAGAGAAAATAAGTAACAGAGAAAATAAGCGAGTACTCAATTTACTCAAGCTAGCTAACATTTTCACTATCAGCTGTTTTCATAATTTTGCTAGCAACATACATATGTAATGGAAATTTTTTAAAATGTAAATTTTTTCACAGATTTAGCGACTGATCACTGATTAATGCTAATACTCGAAGACTCGTGTGATGTCCATCCTTCACTAAAGTATTTTTATTCTCTTTTTTTGTGTGACAGGCTCTTAAAAAACATTGGCTCTAGTACCATAAAGCTAATGTACATAAAATTTTTATGTAGAAACCTGCAACAGAGTTTTTTTTTTTTTTTCCAGAAATAGTTACAGGTAGAAAGTTTTTAGTTTTATGTTAGAACCCGTAACCTTCCAAAGAACCCTTGAGGAACCTTTTTTTCCCGAAGAGTGTACACCTTAAGAAAATTTTCTTGACTTGTTAAAATTAATTCTAGTTTTTTTTTTTAGTGTTCAGGATAGGGACAACACTCGAGGTCCTAGGAAGAAAGCGAGAGAGTGATATCATGTTGAGGAACATGTAGGAATCCCAGGATGCTGGGTTGAAGGTGTTAGAGATGATCTGAACAGATGAGGACAGAGATGATGGCTGAAGCGTAAGAGTTTGAAGGAAATCAGCAGGGGGACTGATTGAGGTTTTTTTTCGTCTCTGTGCTGTTACTCAGCGTGCAGTGGATTATCCTGAGTGATGCGTTCAGAGAGGATGAACAGATGAGAGAGGAGAGAAAGAGGACGAGAAAGGATGATGGCTGATTTATCGCAGATCCATGGAAATAGGGAGACTTAAACTGGGTGTGTGGGTGGGAGAGAGAGAGAGAGAGAGAGAGAGAGAGAGTTGGAGGAAGATAGAATGACAGCGCAGGAGGAAAAGTGAGGATGAGAGAATTAGTGGTGTGTGTGTGTGTGCGTGTGTGTGTGGTACAAACTGTCCCAGTTCTGAGTGCCATCTGTAGATAATCCATGCAAAAATCCTCCACACTACACTAATGAGTTTGCTGCTGACACTTTAAAAGCGACCCCTCTTGTGTGTGTGTGTGTGTGTGTGTGTGTGTGTGTATGTGTGTGTTTCTTCAGAAGCACTTAAAAGCCTCCTTTCCCGCGAGACAGATCCTTTTCCTGAGTTTCTGCTGTCAAACAGAGAGATTTATGATGACAATTTTCATTAATAATTGAGCTGCAGTAACACGCTATGGCCACTAGAGGACTAATGGACTTCCTATTGACTTCCATTCATTTCGGTGTCGTTGATTCTCTCTCTGTCTGTCTCTCTCTCTCTCTCTCTCTCTCTCTCTCTCTATAAAACTCAACAGTTTTATCTGGCCATCTGCTCCTCGTCCTCTTTGTCCCCTTCTAGAGAAACTGTACATTTATTCATTTCATCCATAAGTCTAACCATTAATATATATCATCACGTTTTTGTCCCTGCTACAACTCAAGTAATGATGTCATCAACCTGCGCCGTAATCATTATTAATCATTATTAGTTCAAGTTTATTATTAAACCTCATTGCATGACACACAAGTGCATGAATTAGGATGTTTTGTACTTTTAAGAGCGACCCAGCCAAAACTATACATCAAAATGTCTAAATATCAGTCAAAATACAATGAAATTGGTGTGAGCTGCATGTGGCTGCATTGATCAAAAGTTTAGAAAAATATCCAGATTTATTGATTGATTGATTGATTGATTGATTGATTGGGCTATGAGGTTAAGACTTGCGTCATTCTCGTGCCTGCTTTATATCCAATCCCAAAGTCTTTTAAACTCATGCAGTTCAGTTCTTATTTACTGGAAGAACTCGCAGGAACAGTTCAGGACAAAATCAAATCAAATGTCCATTATTTATTGTCTACATTAACCTCGTAGCTCCAGTGCAAAGCTAAAGAATCAAACTCCAGACTCTGGAAAAAAAAAAAAGTCTGGGCTGATCGACTACATCTGAAGTAAAGGGGACGATGTGGACATTTTATTTATGGCCTAAAGTTTGAAATTAGAACAAAACATTTTTTTGTCCTTCAGTGGATCCTACTTTTCCCAATATCTGTGCAGACCTACTTTTATCATTTCCTGCCAATTAGTTCTCAATGATATCTTAATTATGGCCTTAGTAGGACATTCCTTACAGGCAAATACGTGGACACACACACACACACACACACACACACACTGAAGTAATTCAGGTTGGATCTACCTTACGCAAGCTTGTTATATAGTCCTCTCGGATAATACGTAGCTGATGAATATCTGTAGATTTAATATGCGGCTGATAAAAACCCTGTTTCAGAGTTTATTATAATGTAGACGTCATTTTGTTATAATGTAATGATGATGTCAGGGGCGACGTCACAGAGAGGAAACGACCACAATCTGGACTTGTAACCTCATGTAGCCTCCGTCTGCCCGGGAATTTCACCTCCCAATCTACTGGGAGTGGGTGCAGAGAGAGAGAGAGAGGGAGAGAGAGAGAGAGAGAGAGAGAGAGACACGGAGAGAGACAGTGTGATAGAGAGAGAGGGAGACAGGGAGAGACAGTGATGGATAGAGAGAGAGAGAGACAGTGAGAGACAGAGAAAGAGAGACAGTGAGAGACAGAGTGATGGATAGAGAGAGAGGGAGACAGGGAGAGACAGTGATGGATAGAGAGAGAGAGAGACAGTGAGAGACAGAGAAAGAGAGACAGTGAGAGACAGAGTGAGAGACATGGAGAGAGACAGAGTGATGGAGAGAGAGAGAGTGATGGATAGAGAGAGATCCTGATCACCCCTTTCTCTAACTCACCTCAAAACGACTCATCAGTTCATTATCAAGCTGTGTGTGTGTGTGTGAGTGTGTGTGTGTGTGTGTGAGTGTGTGTGTGTGTGTGTGTGTGTGTGTGAGTGAGTGTGTGTGTGAGTGTGTGTGTGTGTGTGTGTGTGTACTGAGAGCTCTGGTACCGAATACAAAACAAAAGGCAGCAAAAAAAAAATCTTTTCATTCGTTCTTTTTTTCTGATTGTCTCTCTCTCTGTCCTTTTCTCCATCCCTTATCTGTATACACATCCCTCTCTCACTCTCTTTACTGCATAGAAAAGCAGCTCTCTGATTGGCTGGATCTGCAGCACAGACTCACTCTGAATGGCTGGTGTAAATCTCTGTGAATCCTCCTGCGCTCAGAGAAACATGTCTGTTTTCACTGAAACACAAATCTTACGTCTCACGCTGGCGATGTGTAAATTACACACCACATTTTCACTTTCCTGGCGTTCAGACATCCAGAGTGCAGAATTTCACTTTACACCACTGCGCTGCTGAATCCTGCATTCTGATTGGTCAGAAGGTGTTGATTAATTCTCTATAACAGCAGCTCTGACAGTAGTGCAGGTTTATATCAATACACTCGTTCTAATACGTTATCGTTTCTATAGTAACAGCTCATTCACAGGGATAAATGAATTTGAAAAATCGTCGATATGTCAAAGAGAAGTTTATTTAACGTTGATGGAAGGAGTCTCCAGTGTCAGCGCTTTGTAACAGTCAGAGGTAAAGCTGTAACTTTAAGTTTTCCGACATCTTCAGGACAGAGGAGTTTTTAGTCGTATGAATTTCATTCCATAACATTAAATGTAACTATAAACGGATAAAAAGTATGACTTGTCATTCGTTAATAAATTTTAAAAAATTAATTGTTGGTAAATTGCTGGGGTAAAAGAGGAATAAAACACATGCTGTTATAGGAAAGTAATCAACTTCAGGGTGGTAACAGGATCGACACACAAAACACTGACAAGTAAAGACACAGCTGTGTGTGTGTGTGTGTGTTTGTGTGTGTGTGTGTGTGTGTGTATGTGTGTGTGTGAGAGTTTAAATGCTAAATTCTGACGATGCACTTAAAGTCCACACGGTCCAAATGGTGAGTTATTGATCTTTTATTGATCTTTACTTGATAAGTCCATTTAAGTGGACAGCTTGTGCGCCATTATCTCCTCTTCTAGATAGTGTGTGTGTGTGTGTGTGTGTGTGTGTGTGAGAGAGTGTGTGTCAGAGTGTGTGTGTGTGAGAGAGAGTGTGTGTGTGTGTGTGTGTGTGTGTGTGTGTTTGGCTTACAGTGTATAAAATGTATAAGACACTAGACAAATAATAACACTATCAATATTATTGATCACGTCACTCTTTCACTTTGTGAGAGAGAGAGAGAGAGAGAGAGAGAGAGAGAGAGAGAGAGAGAGAGGAACAGAAAAAAAAGAAAAAGAGAAAAAAGAGAGAGTGATTGAAAGAGAGAGAACAAAAAGAAAAGTAGGTAGATGGAGAGAGAGAGATGGGGAAATGAAAAAGTGTAAAAGAGAGAAAAGACTGATGAGAATAAAAAGGGGGAAAAACAAATGATGCAGATAGAAAGAGAAAGAAAAATGATAGAGAGAGAGAGGGAAGATGAGGAGAGGAAGAGAGAGAAAGAAAGAAGGGAAGAAAAAAGAGAAAGTGGGATAGAAGGAGAGAGTGAGCTGAGAAAGGGGAGAGGAAGAAAGTGAGAGAATGAAAGAGTGATAGGGATGAACAGAGGAAAAGAGATAAACTAGAGAAATGATTTATTTAATATATATATATTTATATTCTGATTAATCGCTTGGACGGGGGGCGGAGCGTTCAGTCTCCGTCACCATGGCAATCACCGCTCACCATAAACACAGCGCGAGCCGGTTCGTCGTTCGAGTCACCATCACCGTCGGGTGAGAGCGGTTCTTCTCGCAACAGCGCGCGCGCGTGTGTGTGTGTGTGTGTGCGGGAGTGAGGGGAATGACTGCGCGCGACGTGTGAGTGTGTGTGTGTGTGTGTGTGAGAGAGAGAGAGAGAGAGAGAGAGAGAGAGAGACGGGACAGTTGAGCGCGTGGAGTCACTCGGCTCGCGTCCGTTCGGCGGAGGAGGCGCGGCGCGCACGAACCGGCTGTGTGAGAGTCTCACGCGCTACTGCTGCTGCTGCTGCTGCTGTTCGCCCCGCGCTCGTGCACACCGTCTCTGGGGTGGAAAAAAATACATAAGAAGAGTGGAAAAAAATAATAATAAAAACCCTCGCGTCGCGTCGGCGGGTCTGTTGCGCATTATTCCAGCAGGGGAGCACGCGGGGAAAATTCCTCAGCCGGGAGCGCGCGCGCGATGTAAAAAATGCGCGAGGTGGAGGAGCTCGAGACACCGGGAAAGCACGGCGGCACGGGGACTGAGTGACCAGGCCACAGCCAGAGTTTTAGGCTCGCGCTGACCACAAAACAGGCGCGCGACCGTTTGGGAACGAATTCTACACAGCTGGAATACTGGACATTTCTGACACACACACACGGGCGCGCGCGCACACACACATCACTGCAGAATCTGAAACACAAACGGGCGAGACGGACTTGCAGTCACACGCACGCACACACACACACACACACACACACACACACGCACGCGCGTAGTCCCGCGTTCCTCCGTGTACGTGTATGTGAACGGCGGTCAGGATGCAGGTGTCCTTCGCGTGCACGGAGCACAACCTGAAGAGCAGGAGTGAGGACCGGCTGTGCGGGCTGCGCGCGGCCCCGCCACCGGGGGGCAGCAGCGGAGGCGGGGGAGGCGCGGGGGGCGGCGGAGGCGGTGGGGGAGGGGTGGAACGGAGCAGCGTGCAGGTCAGTAATGGAAACTACGCGCCGCAGAACTCCGTCAAAATCCGCGACATTACCGGGTCACGAGGTGTGACGCAAGGCCACGCCCACATGAAGGAGGCTTTTGGCCGACACAGCAACATGAAGTACAGGTGAGTCGGAAGAGGCGGGGCTTAGATGCACAGGTGTGTGTGTGTGTGTGTGTGTGTGTGTGTTTGCGTTTGTCTAAAAATCATGCACTCCAGGTGATCAGGCGGAGGCGGGGCTTAACTGGACAGGTGTGGGTGGATGTATATGAGTGTGTGTGTATGTGAGTTATACATATGTATGAAGCAGGAAGGGGTGGAGCTTAGATAATCAGGTGTGTGGGTGTATAAAGCATAAAGCACAGGTACATAAGTAGGGGTGTGTGTGGGTGTGTAAGTGATTGTGGGTGTGTATGAGTGTGTGAGGAGGGTTATACATACATATATAATAAACAGGAAGAGGTGGAGCTTAGATTATCAGGTGTGTGTGTGTGTATGTGTAAATGTGTGTGTATAGGTGATGATTGTGACTGTATATAGGTATGTGTGTAGGTGTGTGTATGAGGGTCTATAAATGTGTATACATTATTGTGGCTATTTATGATTGTGTGTGTGTGTGTGTGTGCACATATGGGTGATTGTGGGTGTGTAAACATATATAGGGGTGTGTGTGAGTCTGTGTAAGTTTATGTGTGTCTATAAGTCTGTAACTGTGTGTGTGTGTGTGTGTGTGTGAGAGAGAGTGAGTCTATAAGTCTATGTGTGTCTATAAGTCTGTATTTGTGTGTGTGTGTTTATTGGTGTGCATGTGTGGGTCTGTATATTTAAGCAGGTGAACAGGAAGGACAGGGGTGTGTGTGTGTGTGTGTGTGTGTGTGTGAAACACCTGTTGAAAGCCTCTTCACTTCCTGATGTTTTATGGCATCTTTAAACATTCATAAGGCCCATTGACATCCACTTTACCTCTGAGTGTGTGTGTGTGTGTGTGTGTGTGTGTGTGCTGGCGACAGACTCTAGATGTCATCTCAGCTTTGGCTTCTACTGTGTGTGTGTGTGTGTGTGTGTGTGTGTGTGTGTAAAATACGCTGTGTCTGCGATTCTTCAGGTGGTTAATAATACACAGTCTGCCAACACACACACATCCTTCTCTGAAGCTGTGATCACACACACACACACACACACATCATGTAATATCAGAGGTCATAACTCCTGTCATGTCTCATATTTGACCTTTATTTGTGTTTGTAGTACTTAACATGATGCACACACACACACACACACACACACACACACACAAACATCTTTTCACTGTCAGTGAAAATCCTGTTGCTAACCAGTGGCTATTCTTAACCCACAATGGCTTCATAGTGTGTGTGTGTGTGTGTGTGTGTGTGTGTGTGTGTGTGTTTGGTTTTCCATTAATGTACAGAGATTATGGCTGCTCTTCATGGAATTACTGCTGCATGAGAGAGAGAAAGAGAGAAAGAGAGAAAAAAGGAGAGAATAACAAAGAGATGAACAGAGAGAGAGAGAGAGCAGAATGACTGCAGCAGAGATGGACAGATAGCGAGATAAAGTGAGAGAGAGGAAAAGAAAGAGACTGACAGAGAAGGAGAAAGGGGCAGAAGAGATGGAGCAAAAGATGGACAGATAGAGGCAGCGATAGAAAGAGAAAGAGACAGAGAGAACGGACACAGAGATGGAGTGAGACAAATTGTGAATGACAGGTAGAGATGGAGGGGAGAAAGAAAAAGAGAGAAAAGTGATAGAGAGACAGGAAGAGGTAGAATTAGATAGATAGACAGAAAGAGAGGGACAGAGCTTTGGATGATGGGATTTACAGTGAGACAGAAAGAGAAGGATGGAGAGATAAAATGGTAGAGAGAGAAAGAAAAACAGAAAGACTGAAACATTAAGGCAGTGGACATTGAGAGGAGGTGGAGGGAGAGATGGACAGATAGAGGTTGACCCTTTATCTCTGTTTGTCCATCTTTCCCTCCTTTCAATGTCCATGCTCTCTTTCTGTTTTTCTTTCTTTCTTTCAGTCTGTGTCTCTACTATTTTTTTCTCTCCATCATTCTCTTTCTTTCTCACTGTCCAATCGGCCACAACTCTCTCTCTCTCTCTCTCTCTCTCTCTGTGTGTTTCTATATATGCATCTGTCTCACTTTCGTTCTTTTTCTGTTTTCTGTCTCTGTAATCAGGATGGAGGGATGAAAGTGTGTGTTTGTGTGTGAGAGAGAAAGAGAGCAGGTGTGATCTGAAAGCAGAAAAAGGTGGCACTACTGAAAGAGTTGTGTGAGTGTGTGTGTGTGTGTGAGTGTGTGTGTGTGTGTGTGTGAGAGAGAGAGAGAGAGAGAGAGAGAGAGGAGAGATGGGCATGCCGGAGCTGGTTGCCCACGGTAACAGCCCATCCAGGGTTGGTTGCCGCAAGAAACGGCACAGTATGTGTGCAGTGCAGCAGTGTGTGTGTGTGTGTGTGTGTGTCACATATTTACTGAAACACACAGACACACAATTCATTTCACACTCTCTCTATTTCACAGATGCTCTACACACTCACACACCTTTACACTAAACACCCCCACCTTTCTAATGACACATATTACACCTAACACTCCCACACACACCTCGCAAATAGCCTTCCATCTGCAAACACACACACACACACACACACACACACACACACACACACACACACACACTTAATGGGATAAAAAGCAGTTTATGTTTTCCTTGAAATTACTGTTTATACATTATAATATTTACAGTAAAGGCTTTTCATTAACACTGCAAAATTATTTTACACCACAGTGCTGTTGAGTTCTGGATTCTGATTGGTCAGAAGGTGTTGATTAATTTTCTAGAACAGCAGCTCTGACAGTAGCGCAGGTTTATATTAATGCTCTCGTTCTAATACGTTATCGTTTCCATAGTAACAGCTCATTCACAGGGACTCGTACAGCAGACGCTCCACATAAACGGATTAAAAACGTTGATACGGTGAAGTTTTCTGTAAGGAGACGTTTATGTAACATTTATGGAAGGAGTCTCCAGTGTCAGCGCTTTGTAACAGTCAAAGCTGTAACTTCACGTTTTCAGACATCTTCAGGACAGAGGAGTTTACGCTTCTTTGCAGTTTCTCGGTAACATGACGAGCTGCGTTTTGTTTTGTTTTTTTTAACAAACTTCATGGATGGGCGAGGAGGAGGAGGAGGAGGAGGAGGAGGCGGGAACCAAGTGAACTCCAACGTAACGTTTTAATAATAAACAGAACTCTAACGTATCAGAAACCACAAACTCATTCACTTTAAGAGAGAGAAAAAAGAGAGGCTGGTGAAGGAACGACTCTTTATAGCTGCTATAACGTAAGCGACAACAGGAACTGATTTATAAATGCAACTGTAAACACATAAAAACTATGACATGTCATTCTTAAACCTCCGAGTGGTAACAGAATGACGTACATCTATGAAGTATGATCTTGCTACTTCAGTCTTGGTGTTCATTTTTTTCTGGGCCAGAAATAAGCCACACCCCCATTTCTTTAAACAACTCTTGAGATTACGAGGCACGTTATAGTTTCAGCGGAGGCGTTGGAGTTCATTTTTGTGAGAAGCTTGTCATATTTTGTTTCACTGCATTTGCACTTCACCTCGCAGGCAGAAGACGGAGATGAAAATAAACGACACGCTGCTGCTTTAATGCGTTTGGCATCTGTGAGAGTTTTATCCTGGAGGAGAAACAGATATTTTATTACACACGAAACTCACAGCGTCTCAACAGGACTTTGGGGAGGTTCAGAAAACTTTATTGTCTGTCATAACATGACACGAAAATCCATTTTTACAGAAGAGACTGTAAAGAAAAATCAAACACAGGCACAGGAAGGATAAAACGAGGCAGTAAATATGTGTAAAAATGTCAGTGTGAGTGAGGCAGAGTTTAATGGGACGAGTCAGTCGAGGTTAAAATGTTCCTTCACTGTTTATACAGATTGTTAAGAGCAAAAAAAAAATTGATCGTGATTGGTTCATGATCTGAGTATAACGTTTTGACATCACTTTCATGAGTGTTCCTGTAACATTTCTGCAACATTCACATGAACACTACCATAATGTTCTTTTTAAACATTAGGTGAGGAACATTTTAATAAAATTCTAATGCAAATATTACAATCTAACTTTCTCAGAGCCTGTCAGATACTTCCCGAATGTTCTCATAACCTTCTCTACAGGTTTTTGTAAACAGAAACTCTGTGTATTAGTTATGAGCACTGTTCTGTCTAAGCTGCGTCTGTGCACGGTCATGCACTTCTGATGATGCTCCCATGCAGAAAAAAATAAAATAGGTGCAGAACGGTAACACAGAAATGTGTATAAAAAGTAAATTGGAGGAACTGACAGAAGATAACAGTGCAGATGGGACCAGGTTCACATGACTCATAACAGCGTTGTGTTTTTCTTATTTTGTTTGAAAGCCCGAACAGGAACGCACATCAAAACAGAGATTCCCAGATTCAGTCCCAGCTACGAATAACATAAGCTACGTTAGCTGTGAGCCGTGTTATTTGTTCATCACCTCTTAAAATCACCTGTTTAAATCTTATTAGCGTAGCGGTGCTGCTGAGAGTTGTCTTAGCTAGCTAACCTAGCTAATGGCAGAAATATTTCCTGGGGTATTTCTGCTGAAATGGAAGAATAAAAGGGAACATTTGTGTATTTAGATCTTCTAGTTGCGAAAAGGAAAGTGTTTTAGAGGTTACGGGTTAGCGATGATCAGAACAGATTCGCTATTTATATTCTATATTAGTACAGACTGTTACTGTATTGTGCTTACTGTATATACGTACGTATGTCTATCTAAATAATACTGTTTTAAACTCCACATTTATTTAAATTTTGTTTAAATAACTGCATTTTAAAATCCTCTAAAATGTGAAAATCTATGATATGTTTAATAAAGAAATGACTTTATTTCACTGGAAATAATCTTAATTTAATCTAATCTAATCTAATCAAAGGTCAGAAACGTTTATGACTGTAATTCAGCACTTATTGATGTTTTACAGTTATTACTCTCACGCTGTTTGTGAGTGATTCATCTGCGTACTCTGCGAGTGCTTCTGTCTTTAATAAAACACTCGTTCAGAGTCGTGTTAGAGTCCGAGAGCGAGAAGTTAGTAAGCTCTGCAGAGTTTTAGTTCCGTATTTAATTGCTGTTGTGTGTCATTTTGTTTGTTGTGTGGTGATGATCGTGATGAAATTGTGTGTAATGAAAGAGAAGAAACTCCAGAGGTTCAGAAACCTTTGACTTGCAGTAATGTATGTATGTACTGTGTGTGTGTGTGTGTGTGTATGTACTGTGTGTGTGTGTGTGTGTGTGTGTGTGTGTGTGTGTGTGTGGTGAAACAGCGTTAAGGCTCAGTGTTAGGACATGAAGCCGCTTTGCTCTCATCATCCTGCTGTTGCTGAAATCTTCGTGTCTCTCAGCGTCGAGCACAAAACGCTCCGGGATTAAAGTGAAGAAAAGAAATGCAGTGACTCACAAACCCATTTCTCATTGGCTGAAACAAGGGATTGGCAGGACGGGTGTATAATACATCTGTCTCTCTCTCCCTCTCTCTCTCTCTCTCTATCTCCCTCTCTCTCTCTCTCTCTCTCTCTCTCTCTCTCTCTCTCTCTCTCTCTCTCCCTCTCTCTCTCTCTCTCTCTCTCTCTCTCTCTGTGTCTCTCCCTCTCTCTCTCCCTCTCTCTCTCTCTCTCTCCCTCTCCCTCTCTCTCTCTGTCTCTCTCTCTGTGTCTCTCCCTCTCTCTTCCTCTCTCTCCCTCTCTCTCTCTGTCTCTCTCTC
>CM040480.1:814088-826588 GCA_022758105.1 Pangasianodon gigas
AGTCAGCGATTGGGTAATGAGAACGATACGGAGGCCTGGAGAGGACAAGATTGTTTCTTACACACTCTATAGTAAGACGACGCGTGTGTGACTGAGCGTAATGTGGCTGCAGGATATTAAATTAAAGATGCAGTGTAGGATTTTGCTATTGTTATCTGTTTAAATTGCTGTGTTTGAGTTTTTCAGCGCTTTATTTCTGCTCTCGGCTGAAGAGAACAGGCACGCTGGTACAGCAGGTACACTGCAAAAATATAATGTTTTAGCGAGTGAAAATATCTTTAATTCACATAATATTTCTCGTTATTAGATAATAAACAAATATGAGATGATTAAACCTATTTCTAGATGTTTTTACTCATTTGAAGTGTGAAATCGTCTCATTCGATTGGCAGAGAAGTTTGCTTATTCAAGCGTTTATTTCTAGAAAGAAAACGATTTCATGAAGCTTGAAAGGAGTAAATAAGTCTAGAAATAGGCTTAATAGTTTTATATTTGCTATATAATAACCTCATATTGAGATAATCAGCAGCAGGTAGGTTTTGGAGTCACAGGCCGACATTAATAATGATGATAGCCTCAAACTAAATGACGTGGAGAGGCTATTACACCTGGCTTATGCTAAAGGCTACTATGTAGTGAATGTTTAGAGTAACTCTGTAATCAGTAGCTGAGAGTCGACATCATACAGTCATCCAGCGTCCAGGTTTCAGCAAAATTTCCAGCACAAAAAACACCCAAATGACCTGAAACTAACCCAAACGTGTGTGTGTGTGTGTGTGTGTGTTCATGCAGTATAGAAGAAACCTCCGGTAAGCATGTTTAACATAATGAAGTCTCAGGTCAGAGATGGAGGTGTGTGAAAATGACAGAATTTTCCGTGTGTGTGCGTGTGTGTGTGTCTGTGTGTGTGTGTGTGTGTGAGTGAGAGAGAGAGAGAGAGAGAGAGAGAGAGAGAAAGCGAGAGATGTTGAATGTCTCTGATTCCGTCTCTGAAGCATCTCATTAACTCGGTGGCGTCCTGCAGGGCTGCTGTGCTTACTCAGCAGCCATTTATCTCGCTCAGAGCTCTGTGTAGTCAGAATAATCTCTCAGCTTCTCCACCAGTGTGTGATGTGTTCTGACTCTGTGTGTGTCTGTGTCTGTGTGTGTCTGTGTGTGTGTGTGTGTGTGTGTTGTACACTGTGCTATAACGCTGTTTTCCATCGCCGCTCTGTTTCCTCACAGCTCTCCTCTCTGCAGTCACAGTTTAAACCTCACCATCACATTTACACCTGAACGCCACTCTCTCCCACATCACAGCTTTTATATACGCTAAAATTCAAATATGTCACACATCATTCACTCGAACGCCTTCCTTTCGACTCCTAATGCTCGTGGGTTGCATTTGTGGTGCTGAAAAGAAAACTTTATCACATTTATTCAGTAAAAATGTGAGTTTTTTTCATAGGCGATTTTCCTTTCTCATCAATACAAAACCTAAAAAAGGAAAATTGTAAAATCAGAGAGAGAAAATGATCAAAAAAACACATTTGAAGTAAAAACATTGTTAAGGTGATAAAATACTGCAAAATGAAATCTATGGCAAAATGTTCAAAAGTGGCTTATAATATTATAATATTTTTAAATAAAGTGCCTGGTGTTATGCTGCTGTGGGTGGAGTAAAGAGCTCCATCTTTTGGACTGCTGTGATCAGAAACCCCGTCCTGCTCATCCCAGGACTCGTGTTCTGATTCGGGCTAAACGTTGCGTCAGGATTAAGGTGTGGAAAGTTCCTCGTATTCAGAGTCAGGTTTCTCACGCGCTAAAGTCGACTTTATTCAGGTGATTAAACTCACCTGTGTGTAGCTCACGCTGAGGAGGATCGATTTTTCTTCAGTAGAAGCGACAGAGACGAGTTTTACGACAGCGTCTGGACCACTGGCTTTAAACACGACAAAACAAAAGATGAATAGAAAATGCAGACTTTATCTCTCTCTCATTCTATTTCTGTGTCTGTCTCTCCATTTCGTTCTCTCTCTCTCTCTCTTTCTCTCTCTCTCTCTCTCTCTTTGTCAAGTGAAAAAAAAGAAAGTCAAAAGTTTGCTTTATTGGCATGACAAATATTACCACTTGTATTGCCAAAGCATGGATTTGTCTCTCTCTGTCTCTCTCTCTTTCCTTCTTTATTTCTTTCTATCTCCTTCACTTTCTGTTCATCTCTCTCTCTCTCTCTCTGTCTCTCTGTCTCTCTGTCTGTCTCTGTCTCTCTGTCTGTCTGTCTTTTTTCTATCTGTCTTTTTGTCTCTTTCATTCTCTGTGTCTTTCTGTCTTTTTCTATCCCTTTCTCTTTCTGTCTCTTTCTCATTCTCTCTTTCCATCTCTTGTTTTCCCTTGTTCTCTCTCTCTCTCTCTCTCTCTCTCTGTGATGAGTAGATCTTGACTTTGTTTTTTTTTTTTTTTACATGATGTTAATGATTCATGTCCTTAATTTAAAAAAATCCTCACTTTCCAAGTGGGCAATATATCTACAACAACGTGATGAATAGACCATGCTCTGATCCTACACACACACACACACACACACACACACATACATACACACACACACACACACACACACACACACACACACAGACACACACACAGACGATAAATATGCAGATATTTGCATCATTTCTAAAAATAGTGCAGCCAGAAGAATAAAAATAGATACAGAGAGGGAGAGGGTGTGTGTGTGTGTGTGTGTGCGCGTACGTGTGTGCGCGTGTGTGCGCGTGTGTGTGCGCATGTGTGTGCGTGCGTGTGTGTGTGAAACGCAGCAGGCTCGATTTAACCACACCGGACAGTTGGACTGCGTCCCAAACCACACGCAGTACTGCATCAGACATGTCAGAATAATACACTACTTATGGTTGCTATGGTAACCCATGATGGTACACTCTTTACGTGCACTCTTTAGTGCTTTAGTATGTGGTTTGGGACACAGCCAGAGGATTTGAGCCATCACTTCTCGCCCTCGTAGGCTGTCTCATTTGGATTTAACAGTCCATTTAGGAAGTCATCACTTCAGACACACACACACACACACACACACACACACTGAGGATTACTGAAACACATCACAATGGATATAATTTTAATCATCTCTTTCTCTCTATCTCTCTCTCTCTCTCTCTCTGTCTCTGTCTTTCAGAAATTTGGGGAAATCGGGTCTTCGCGTGTCGTGCTTGGGCCTCGGTCAGTAACATGCGACCTTTAACCTTTCTGACCTTTGTGACCTCAGTAACCTTTTTTGTCTTTCTGTCTCACTTTCATCTTTCTCTCTCAGTTTAATTTTTTCTTTTCTATTTATTACTCTTACTTTCTCTTTCTCTCTCTTTTTCCTGCATCTTACCTGTCTCACTCTCTCTCTCTGTCTCTCGCTCTCTCTGTCTCACTCTCTCTCTCTGTCTCTCTCTCTCTCTCTTTCTCTCTCCATCTCTCTCTCTGTCTCTCTCTCTGTCTCACTCTCAGGGACATGGGTGACGTTTGGGTCGCAGATTTCGGATGAGGTGAGTGATGTATGATATACTCTGATGTCCTGCACACACAATGTCGTCACTTCTCCTTGTGTGGTGATGGTTTCTCTAATACTAAGTGTGTGTGTGTGTGTGTGTGTGTGTGTGTGTTTGTGTTCTCAGATGGCAGAGAACCTGATGACCATCGCGTATGAGAACGGCGTGAACCTGTTTGATACAGCTGAGGTGTACGCTTCAGGCAGGTAGGATATACAGACGAATGGATGGATAAATAGAAGGGAGGCTGGAAGATAGGTAGATGGTTGTGGGATGCACGGATGGATGGATGGGTGGATGGATGGATGGATGGATGGGAAGATGGATGGATGGATGGATGGATGGATGGGAAGATGGAAGAATGTGTGGATGGTGTAGTGATTGGATAAATGAATGAATGACAGGATTGATGGATGGAAAGATGAATGAATGCACAGATGGATGAATGGACAGATGGTGGAGTGAATGGGCACCTGGATGAGTGAATGTAAGAAAGAAGGATGGATGATAGAGGGACATAAAAATGGATGAATGAATGAATGATGGATCTCTCTTTTTCTCTCCACTCTTCCCTTTTTTATTCTTTCTCTTGTCATCTCTCCATTTCTCTGTCATTAACACCTCTTCTCTCTCTCTCTCTCTCTCTCTCAGAGCTGAGATCACTCTTGGTAATATTATTAAGAAGAAAGGATGGAGGTGAGCCGTGACTCACATTCCCAAAGTCACTCACTCATATTCATAAATAAAGCCTCATCTGAGCTGCTCCGTCCCTCCATCCATTCATACCCCCATTTCTGCCCCCCAGTTCTGCCCACCCACTGTTTCTTATCCACACCGGCACTATAAATCCACACCACATCCGTCTTTCCTATTATTACATTCATGCCACTTCTGAGCAGATCTCTGGTTCTAGTGGACTCGCTGCTAGCATTTAGCGTTTGGTGTCTGAAGTTTGCTTTGTCAGTTCGTCGAATCAGAAGACGCCGTTGCTACAGAAACAGTCTCATAAAATAACAGATTAATGAATAAAATCTATACAGATTAACATCTAATAACATCATATAAATTCATCCTCATCCATCTGAATCCACAAGTAAAGAAACAAGCCTCTGACGCTGAGAGTGAAAACTTGTCTGCAAGTCATTTTATGCCAGGTTTTTTTTTTTGTTTGAATTTTTTTCAGGAGATCCAGTTTTGTAGTAACGACCAAAATCTACTGGGGAGGACAGTAAGTGTCGCAGTGTTTATAGCAACACAATTATACACAACATATTTAATCTTTCTTTATATCTTGTCACTGAGAGAACGAAACGACCTGAACATCATCTCTGTGAACTTTTCTGACGTTTCCCTTTTACCCCCTGCAGGGCGGAGACAGAGAGAGGTCTGTCCAGGAAACACATCATCGAAGGTAAAACTTCTCTTCATTCGTGTGAAGGCTGATTTATACTTGCTGTTAACTACACGTATGTGAGATGGCTGCACTTCTGCACGTCCTCAGGAATTAATACGACGCATCCGCATGGTGCAATACCAACGTAAATAATATAGCAGTATAGCACCATGTGACTCTGTGTCCACAACTGAATAAATAAACTAGCGTTGTGTCTCAAATCTCATACTCAGGAACTACTCTAGATTGTTATTGAGTACTAACAGTCAGTGTCCGAATTTTAAACACCTCAACCCTACTGAGCACGAGTCTTCTGGATTTTCTAGATTAGTAAATACTTTAGAATGTACAGTGAGGGGTTTCCGATTTGAGATGCAGATCATGACAACAATCACGACGACGGCAGAAAGTTTAAAAGAGAAACGGAGCTCGTCAGTGTGTTTATCGTCGCTGTGCATGAAATCGATAAACATTACAGTCCGACTTGGAAACCAGATGGACAGACAGTTTTTTGGACGCTGTATTTAATCCTGCAGATGTACGTGAGATACGCGAGCGAGTACGTGAGCAATGCTGCTCGTGTAGCAGCTGCGTGCATGCACATATGTGTGGTAAAAGGGAAGTATATCTGCATATATAAACACCACGTTCACACTTGTGATTGTTGTCGCTTGTGGGCGTGGCCTGTCCAGCGTATTTTTTTTTTAGTTCCCATGAGAAACATGTACAGCTTCTAAAGCTGACTAGTTAAACAAAAATGAAATAACACACTACGCTAATCAGTGCGAAAATCTCTTGTTAGAGTTTGGCTTCGTGCTAACGTTTTTGATGTTAAGCATTTTAGAATGTCCCCGAAGGCTAATTTCATTAACTCAGCATGCAGGATTGTTCTGTTTGACAGAACATAGGTGATGTAAACCACAGCAACTAAAACTGTAAAATCATCCACCTTTCAGTGCTTTCTGGAAGTGTTTTAAAAGCTGATGTGGATTTATACGCTGCTTCAAAGCACATCTTTTCCGACCAGTCAGAATTCACCAGGTTTCTGATTGATCACACTTTTTTTTTTTGCTTGGTCATCATTCCTTTGTATTGCAAATGCCCACTCATACACTTGCAAGCCTTTCAATAAAACCAACAAGCTGTTAGTGATCATGATGAAGAAGAGATGAATAAGCCTAATATACTGTAAATAGTGTAAAAAAAAAGATGTTTTAAATAAGTAATTATTGATGTGTTATTATTATAATGAGTATTTACTGATGATGGTGATGATGATGATGGTGATGATGATGATGTCATTCACTGGCAGGTCTTCGAGGCTCTTTATCAAGACTGCAGCTGGATTACGTGGACATCGTCTTTGCAAATCGAAACGATGTCAACAGTCCGATGGAAGGTGAGATTAGAATGATCTTAATTATGTTATTTTGTGTAGTTAAACCTTAACACAATTAGGATTTAGACTAAGTGCTCATTTATGTGTGTGTGTGTGTGTGTGTTGCAGAGGTGGTGCGTGCGATGACGTTTGTCATAAACCAAGGCATGGCCATGTACTGGGGGACGTCCCGCTGGAGCGCTATGGAGATAATGGTATGATCCGTTTCTGTTTCACACTTTGATTTAATGTGATTTTATCTCCTTATTTCGCATCCCTCTTTCTTATCTTTTATTATGTTGTCGTGTCCTCCCACCACTAGGAGGCGTACTCTGTGGCTCGGCAGTTCAATCTGATCCCCCCGGTGTGTGAACAGGCCGAGTATCACTACTTCCAGAGGGACAAAGTGGAAGTGCAGCTGCCTGAACTCTACCACAAAATCGGTTTGTCTGTAAAACTCACTAAAACACATGTAACATACAGTGTACAGTGTTTTATTCCTCTTATACCACAGCAGTTAAAAAACTTCATTTATTAAAGAACATCTCCTTTACATTTTATCCATTTATAATTACAAGTTTGTTCCTGTTCACACTTGCGTTATAGCAGCTATAAACAGTCGTTCCCTCAGCAGTCTCTCTTTTTTCTCTCTCTTGAAGTTAATAAGACAAAAAAACAAAACACAGTTTGTTACGTTACCGAGAAACCGCAAAGAAGCGCAAACTCCTCTGTCCTGAAGACGTCCGAAAACTTAAAGTTACAGCTTTACCTCACTTTAAGCACTGACACTGGAGACTCCTTCCATAAATGTTAAATAAATCTTCTCTTCTGAGCGTATCAACAGTTTTTACCGTTTATGTGGAGCGTCCGGTGTACACGTCCCTGTAAATGAGCTGTTACTATAGAAACGACAACATATTAAAACGAGTTCATTAATATAAACCTGCGCTACTGTCAGTGCTGCTGTTCTAGAAAATTAATCAACACCTTCTGACCAATCAGAATCCAGAATTCAACAGCGCTGTGGTGTAAATAGGAGTAGTTACAAACTCAAACTAAAACTCAAAACAGTGCATAATAATCATGCTGGAGCTCTGTAACAGCACTATTATATATATATATATATATATATATATATATATATATATATATATATATATGAGCTAACTGTGATTGGTTAGAGTCAGTTTGATTGACAGGCAGAGAGGACGAGTGTCCCGCCCACCAGTGATGTGATTATATAATGTATAATAATCATTATAGCTCAATTTGGCAAGGCTTCTGCTGATGGCTGGTAATTGATATCTCTCTCTCTCTCTTACACACACACACACACACTTACAGACACACACACTTATACGCACACACACACTTACAGACACACACACACACACACACACATTTCTGCCCTCAAACGAAAAGTCATTATAGAGCAATTAGTTTCTACATTTGGAGTTTCCGTGTTTGGAATGAGGCCTGTTTAAAACAAGGCCATCTTTCTGCATCTCTCTCTCTATATATCTCTCTCTCTCTATCTCTGTCTCTCTCTCTTTCTCTCTCCCTCTCTCTCTCTCTCTCTCTCTCACCATCACTCACCCCCTCCACCTCCTCCATCAGTCAGAGACTGATTTTCAGATTTTCTAGCTGAATGGAGCATCAAACATCAGTTGCAAAACATTTTTTCATTCCTCTTTCTCCGTCTCTCTCCCTCCATCAGGTGTGGGGGCGATGACCTGGTCTCCGTTGGCGTGTGGTTTGATCACCGGGAAATACAGTGACGGAGTTCCAGAATGTTCCAGAGCTGCAATGAAAGTGAGTCATCTTGCTCTCTCTCTCTCTCTCTCTCTCTCTCTCTCTCTGTCTCTCTCTCTCCATATGGTTCTTTTACAGCTGTTTCTAATGTGTGTGTGAGTGTGCCTAAGTGTGTGAGTATGTGTGTGTGTGTGTGTGTATGTGTGTATATTCCTCTGGCTGATGGAGGCTCAAACCTAAAGTGGACGAATGCTCAGTGTGATCCACGCATAAGAGCACACGTTAAGAACGCTTTACACTTTAAAGATCAACCACTTAAGTTCAAATGGTGTGTGTGTGTGTGTGTTTGTGTGTGTGTGTGTGTGTTTGTGTGTGTGTGTGTCAGGGCTATCAGTGGCTGAAGGAGCGCGTTCACAGTGAAGAAGGCCGCAGACAGCTGGCTAAGATCAAAGAGCTCCACCTGCTGGCCGACCGACTCGGCTGCACCGCCGCACAGCTCGCCATCGGTAATAATAATAATAATAATAATAATAATAATAATAATAATAATAATTTTATAATTGTTATTTTTATTTATTGCATCTCTCTGTTTCTTTCAGCCTGGTGTTTGCGCAGTGAAGGTGTTAGTTCTGTATTGTTGGGAGTCTCAAACACAGATCAGCTACTGGAGAACTTGGGAGCGCTGAGGGTAAAACACACACACACACACACACACACACACACACACATGAATATATATATACACACATATACACACTTTGATTGAAACCATGTTACTTTTGAGGCCTCTTTACTTCGTTCAGTCAGAGAGGACACACCCCCTTACCTGTGACTGACACACACAGGCCACGCCTCCTTCATTGTGACTGACACACACGCACGCTGCTTTTGGTTGCGTTTGTTGCGTATGGTGTGTGTAATGTGTCACATGGTCACACCTCTGTTCTTCTGCAGGTTCTCTCTCAGATGACTCCTCAGACGGTGAGCGAGATCGACGCTCTGCTGGGCAACAAGCCGCACTCCAAGAAAGAGTCGCGCGCGTGAGGACAGAACGAGACGACAACGACGAGAACGAGACGACGAGACCCGAGTGCGACCGGGACGAACGGACGGCTTTCGCTTCCTCCCTTTCCTGTGTACTCCATCTTCCTGCATGGCTCCTGCAAACCACCGGGCTTCCAGAACGATCCGAACCAAACCCATTCCTGATCTTTTATAAACACGTTACAGGCACATCGATACGCCGCTAAAAAAAAGGAGAGATTTTACTCTCCACAAGAAAAAAAACAAACAGACGAATATTTGAATAAGAGAGAACATCATGTCTTCCAGGTGAAACACTTCGGGGGGAGGGGGGCGGAGTTGACTAAAAAAAAAAACTCACTTCCTTTTCCAAGGATGCCGTGCGGCAGGCTTTTGGTGCGCGCGTGTGTGTGTGTGTGTGTGTTAACCCCTTTTCCACCAACACAGGACATTTTTAGGAACCGTTTTCACTTTTCCACCATTTTAAGAGCCGAATAATCAGATGTGGGCGTGTCCTAAGGAAGGCGTTAAAATAAAAAAAGAAAGAAAAAAAAAAACAACCATGATGGATCTTACATTTTTTAATTTTGATCTTCAAGTCAAATCCTTTACATGTAGCACAAAGAGTGGCACTGTGCTAATCGTCTGTCTCGTAGCAGGCAACTTTAGTTTACATTCATATTCGTGTTTGCTAACGTAACGTAAAATAATCACTGCTTATGTAGCTAGCGAACTATAGATAAACTAGCGAGTAATAGCGAATAAACAAATGTCACTTGTGAAGAGTGAAGAGTGTCCCAAGCATGACGGTTCCGTTTACGATGAACTAGCGAGTCATCGTAGCGCTAAAGAATGCTTACTTTCAGGTGAAATGTTCACACAACGGCTGCTAACATCACTAACGTTGGCGTGGAAACTCACAGGTTCGGCTCATTAACATTGTTCTTGGTTCAGTGTCTAGAAAAAAAACCCTTACGATTCGTTTGTGCCTGTGAATCGATTCACTTGATTCACTTAAAGGAGTCGTTTAAAAATGTATTGTGATTCATTGAAGTCCAACACGTTTGTGGTGCTAGAACAGAACTGGAAATTGTTGATGGAAAATCACAGGACGGTTCTAGATTAGGGTTCAGTGCTGTGTCGGTGGAAAAGCAGTGTGTGTGTGTGTGTGTGTGTGTGTGTGTGTGTGTGTGTGTGTGAGTGTGTGTTGACTCGTTATCATAGCCTGCAATAGGAGTCACACAGAACCGACTCAGTGTCAAATATTCCTCGTAATCATTTTCATATCACAATTCATTTCACTTCCCCGGAACGGCGGACGGACAAATCGCCACGGCGACGACTGGTGCGTGAAACGGAGCGAACGTACGAAGTGAACTTATTTCATGAGTCTTCCTCCATCGTATCACCGTGGTCGAAAAACTGTGCGCATGGCCCTTTAAGACAATCCCCACTCTCAGTGTGTGTGTGTGTGTGTGTCTGTGTGTGTGTGTGTGTGTGCGCGTGTGTGTCTCCTGCCATAATTTTTTCTATCTCTGAACTCTGTCACTCGCACAACTCAAAAACTGTCAGAGGTCAAAGGTCAGCGAGACCAGAGGAATCAGTGTAGATATCAGTGACGATGATACCACGAAGAGAACTTCCATCGTGTGTGTGTGTGTGCGTGTGTGTGTGTGTGTGTGTGTGGGGACACCGTTCAGTATGAAGGCATTAGATGCTATAAAGCTTGTCTCTTTCTCATTTTTCTGAAGAAAGTCCTCAAAGGAAAACGCAGATGGTGCTGTGTTTCCATCAGCTGTTATGGCGTCTCGCTTTCTAGTTAGCTCGCTATTTAGCTATACATGTTTAGCTACTTCACTCACAACCCAGGCTAGGTATATCTAGTACTTATTTTATAAGTTATTAGCTATTAGCTAGCCATTTTTTATTTTTTTTATTAGATAACTGCCCCTTCTCGCAACTTTTCTGCAATATTTCAATAACAAACTAAGACATGCTAGCTAGCTTAGCTAGCATTAGTGAATCTACCCAGTTTGTTTAATAATTGAAATTATTTTTTCCAGTCATTTGAATCTTATATACGGCGTAAACATTGCGTGACCATGTGGTCAGTTTCATCCACACCTGCTCTGTTCTCTACTTATCCTAAACACTAGTTAGCATTCCTGCTAGAATATCCGCCATTTTGACTTCAGATCTTCCCGAATGCTAGCATGCACAGACTTTATTCTAAGAAAAACATCTTAATTTCCAAGTTTTACGTATTTTTGTTTTGTTTTCGAGTATTTCAACCATACAGTGTTATTCTCAGTAGCTAAAAGGACGTGTGTATTACCCATAATGCAATGCTACGCAAGGATACTGCGAGTCTGTTTACAAATGAAACAAATCGTACAGTTTCCTATGTTTACTGTGACACAAAGCTAGCAGTCAGGCGTGTTTAGCATTCCTGCGTCTCGTGTCAGGTGAAGCTGAGTGATTAGCACTTAGTAGCCAATTCGCTAACAGGCTACGATACTGCAAAGTTACAGAGTCTTGTTTGACTAGCGACGCTTCTGTATAACACACCATCTCAAACTGGATGTTTTTTTTACTTTTTTTAGTGAATTGTAGTAACAGCTAGCGATTGGGATACAAAACACATTCGCTACATTATCGTTTATTTGGACAACTTGCTTTCATCCATGCGCTCACTTTCACACCACGGATTAGAGTATAAATTATCATGACGATGGATGGATGGATGGATGGATGGATGGATGGATGGATAAATGGATGGATGGATGGATGGATGGGAAACACACACTACAGTTTGAGCAGTGAGATTTATTTATGACTGTTATGATGTGGGTTTAGCTTTCAGGACACGTAGAGGAGCATGTCTGTTTATTAGCCGTGTGTGTGTGTGTGTGTATGTGTGTGTGTGCGTGTGTGTGTGTGTGTATGTGTGTGTTTGTGTGTGTTTCTGTGTGTGTGAGAGAGAGAGAGAGAGAGAGAGAAGCTTTATTTAACGACCCTGGAGGATCTGTTTTGCCAGCGAGAACTTGGGAACGTAATCAGGAAGTTGGTTTTCGCAGCCAGACGACAGGTTCTGACTCGCTGTCACTCACTTTGATGAGTTGCGATGGAATTTCATTTGCTGAGTCACTCCACTCGACGTTCCCTCACGGACCACTGTGATTTGGGACACAGCCGCGAATCTGCCCGGCAACAGAAGACGCAAGGCAGCGTCTGGTGGTCTGGTGGTCTGGTGGTCTGGTGCTCATCTCCTCTGCACTCCGTTTCCATTCTAAGCTGTTTGATTCTTTTAAAGTAAATTGAATGATATGATTCATTTGATTCATTCGATTCACCACTCAGAGCGACGATCCAGAAATTTCGTTCAGGCTAAAACGTGGACCACCTCCGGTTCCTCATCCTC
>CM040480.1:831588-833878 GCA_022758105.1 Pangasianodon gigas
CCGTAAAGGACATACGCAAGGACATGATGTTTATTTGCGGTGCAGGATTACGTAATCCTACAATAACACCTTTAATATTACGTGTGCATGTCCCTTTAAGAGCGAACCCTCGCAACTGACGCCTCGCGTCACGTGACTGAATCCCTGGCGTCTCATTGGATCAACCGTTTCCATGTTCGTGACTAAAATCTTTCCGTTTCATCTGCATTTCCTTTCGACAATTTTAATATTACTGTCCTAAACACTACTTCATAATTATTAATGTAGCATTAATAAAATTATTATTATTGCAAATTATTCTGCGTTCTAATTCATATAGTAGTATGTTTAAAAAAAAAAAAAAAAAAAAGCTAAACGGCTAGCTTGAATCGTCAAAGACTCATTACGTGAGCGGTTTGTGATCACGTGATCAAAATAATTAAATCCCATTGGCTGGTAGACGGTTACGTGAACCGCCTCAGCGATTAAAACTTGCTGTCTCATTTCAAAACAACACACTATTCTACTAAACACTGATATTATAATAATCACATTTACTACGTAAATAGTACTGCTATTTTGACGTGTCAGTTAGCGCAGTGATGTGGGGGGCTTTTTGTTGTAGCGGTTAGCTTAGCCTGTTTTTTACGTGCGCGCACCCTGTTCACGTGACCATAATTCGTGCTTCTGATTGGCTCAGGGTCTTTACGTGCGCGCTCGCCGGTGTGTCACCTTGCTGATCACGGCGGTGGTGGCGGATCCGAGTGTCCGAGACACCTCCAGAAAAATAAAACACCGCAGCCATGGCAGCCACGTCGGGTTCAGTAAAACCCAAAAGCTCTCCGAAGTCCATCAAGTTCCTGTTCGGAGGCTTGGCTGGGTATGTAAAGGACAAAATGGTGTTAAAGCTTGTTAACGTTGCAGAAAAGAAGGGGGGAGATGGGGGATGGATGGATGGGGGGGGGGTGTACTTATTTTTACCTATTTTTGTAAAATGATTATTTTATGCTATGTGCATCAGGATTGCCAGATTGCTCAGTTTAAAACTAGTCTAATCCATGGAAATTGCTATAAAAGTCTAATTTGGTAATCTGAGTCCATCATTTGCACTCACAAGCATGCACAGGTCACTCCAGATTAACTCAAGAGAAGTGCAGGCACAGTCTGATACTGAATGTTTGTGTGTTTTTAAATTTGAGGAACCCTGGTAATGCTGAAGGCTTTATAGCTTATACACCAGTATGGAGGCCAGACTCATATCCCAAAGCAAGCATGTGCTTCAGACTGATCTGATCCTCCACCTTAAAGGTCACAGATGCTGGGAATGTGCTGTCAGAGTCCAGAACCTCCCAGATCAGCCGTACGGTTGGAACGATTCTGCACAAACTGATGATGTGATTCAACAGCAGGAGGAAAATATACCCAAATCTAGGTCTTCTACATAACAGGTTCTCGCCGTAGGTCCTGCCTTTTTTAGGGTTCACGCTGCTCATTAGCTGGTTAGTTAGATCAGGTGTGTTAACACTAAACTGTGCGGGACGAGGGGATCTCCAGGACCAGGGTTGGGAACATCTGATCTAAATCATCAATGTGTCCAAAAAACGGATCAGGTATCCTGTGCACCTATCGCGTGTCGTGTCAGTCATCGATCTTCATGAGATACAGGATATTCGGGACTTTTGTTCAGCCGTGTGCTCTTTATTTACAGGCAGCCGTGTGTTTTGGGTCCAGCCTGAGATAAGGCTGTGTGTGAGTTCTGACGCAGTGTTGATTCACGTCTGTGTGTGTGTTTGCCGTGACTATTTGTCTTTGTTTTTGCCCAGCATACATACTCGAAAGACTAAAGTTTTTTTTTTCCTTTTCTTTAAGTCTGGCTTGAAAATGTAAGTAGGAAAAACTCGACTCTCATTTGCATAATAGACTGTAAATCAGGACGAAATAAAAAAACAAACAGTGTGAACCAGCAGCATTAAAACCAATCAAAACAAGCGCATTCTCGTGTCAATCATGTTGGCTGTTGATTCAGATCAGTTCAGCTCCAGCATCAGGGTTTATAGCGTAATAGAGGCTGTATTTGTTTTGAAATAGGGTTTCGAAATGGCTCTGTAACTTCAGATAAGCTGTGCTGAAAATGCTGATTGCACCTTTAAGTGTCTGATGTGATTTAATTTTAAACCTTTACTCAGAGAGAGCGGTTGGATAAAATGCAAACACACTCTGATAAACAGTTACTGGGTCACTTACTGATTGACTTTCTCTTAATCTCTCTCTCTCTCTCTCCCTCTCTCTCTGTCTCTCTCCCTCTCTCTCT
>CM040480.1:840101-860521 GCA_022758105.1 Pangasianodon gigas
GTGTGTGTGTGTGTGTGTGTGTGTGTGTGTGTGTGTGTGTGTGTGTGTGTGTGTGTGTGTGTGTGTGGATTCTCATGTCATTCACGCTTGTTTCTTGTCTCTCTGCAGGACGTGTTGATTAAGGTGGTGAGGAAGGAGGGCTTCTTCAGCCTGTGGAAGGGTTTCACGCCGTACTACGCTCGTCTCGGCCCACACACCGTCCTCACCTTCATCTTCCTCGAGCAGATGAACAAGTTCTACAAGATCTACTTCCTGGACTCGTAGAGTCCTAACGGGAACTCGAGGCAGCTCGGGTCGGCCGAGGTTCTGAGCCGTTCTCTGTGTGTGTGTGTGTGTGTGTGTGTGTGTGTGTGTGTGTGTGTGTGTGTGTGTGTGTGTGTGCGTGTGTGCGTGTGTGTGTGTGTGTGTCCTGCCTTGTGTTTTCTAACACACCCTCCTTGACTTCCCCTGACTCAGAAGTGTGTAATGTTGAAGGTCACACGGGTGAGCAGTTAAAGTAAAGTAACATGTGGGAGTGTTGCACATTTTATGGCTCGTGGTCGAATTCGTAAAACCGCTTCAGAAATAGTTTTTTTTTTTTTTTTTTTTGTTACGACGATATGAAGATCCTGTCGATCCCTCAGAGTTAATGGTTCTTAAGATGAAGGGGAAGTCAGCAAGGGCGTGTTTGAAAAAGGTACTGGAACACAGCCGTTAGTCTTACTCTCCGTCTGATCGTCTGAGCTGTGTGTCCTGGTGCGAGTGTGTGTTTCTTTCACACTCTGATCCTGAGAGACTCGGCTCAGAACCCTGCGCCGTTTATCGGACTTTCTTTAACAACGAATACAAGGAAGAAAAAAAAAAAGTAGAAGATGAAGAGGTTCCTGTCTTGTACATGAAGCTACACACTGACACATTTCTTTTTTTTTTTCTGCCCCTAAATTAAAAAGACTGAATCTGAATTTCTTGTTGTGAATCCAGTCTTAGTGATGATTGGTGTGTGTGTGTGTGTGTGTTTGTGTGTGTGTGAGAGAAATAGAGAGAGACCTAATGACAGAATGAAAAGACTTAGAAACATCACATCTCTTCCTCTCTTTCACTTTATTCCAGTGTCTCTCGCCCTCATTTGTAGTGAAGACCCCCAGAACCTTGTTAGAGAAGGTTTCTCTGCGTTCTCTCCCCTTATTTCTACTAACATAATGTATAAAACAAGTGTTAAACAAACGCACAGGGTAAAGAACGTTAAATATAATATAATATAATATTTGATCCGCTTGTTTTATTGGGATTATGCTCATGATTATACTTTTATGACTGAAACAAGGATTATTCTCGATATCATGGCCAAGACGCTAATAAGAATAAAAAATAAAAGGCTTTCATTTTTAGTAAGAGATCATCGAGAGGCTGAATTTTCTCGTAGCTGCTTGGAGGTATAAATCGTTTATAAAATGCTCCACGAGGTTCCGTTAGCGTTTGTCCTGAGATCAAATCTGTCTTTTTTTTTTTTTTTTTTTTTTTAATTCGGATTAATTTAAAGGCAGCGTCACATGTAATCTTCTCAGAGAAGAACAAAAACACAATGTCCGAGTGTCATAATAAATAGTGTGATCAAGGGTTATGCATTATAAAAACATTTTAAAGAAAACTAGATTGTGATATAACCTCATATCAGCACATGTCTGGGTGAAGTCTTACAAACTGGAAAATCTGAATTTTTCATTTGCAGAAATGATGAATTATCGTCAGTCACATCGCTGTTTTTATTAACAGTGTTCATTTTTGTCTCTTTCTTAGAGGACAGTTTCTTACAACGTGTCATGTTTAAGACTTAACGCTAAACGGGAATCCTACAGTAGCAGGATCTTTTTTCTTTTGGAAAACAAACAGTTCACATGTCAGTGTACTTCAGTAATTCGTTCTCTCTCTTCTTTTTCTTTACCTGTTCTCATACTAGGTTTTAAAGCATGTGTAAAACCTCTCAATGTTGTCTTTCTCAGAGTATTAGTTTGTTTGTTTTTTTCAACTTTTTGTTTGGCATACCACCCATGCAAAAGTTAAGGATATTAAAATATAATTGATATTGAAACATTCAGATTTTGACTTGCTTTCCTTTTTTATAAATAAATAAATAAATAAATAAATAAATAATGCTTTTAAAAAAAAATTAGGATTAGAATACAGCATTTTTTTTTTCTAAAAACAGACTGTTTGCAAGGAGCTGAATGAAATGCATGAAAAAAAAGAGAAATATGAAAGAAATATAAAATATAAAAGAAATTAGAAAAGTAAAAAAAGAGAATAAGGAAATGTATAGAGAAAAAGCTCCTTTAAAAGTATTATATATAAAGGCTATAAAGGCTATTGTACTTATTTTAAAGTATATATAATGTGTATATTATTATTATAAATAATTTATTATTAGTTATAACTATAATAGTCTTGTTGTATTTGGATTAAAAATAGATGTATTGTATTTATTTATGTATAGAGCGCGCCCTCTAGCGGTTGAACCCCTCAGTAACGCCACCGCTACTCATAAGACTTCCGGTTTCCGGTTAGAATCATTCAGTCCAAGATGGCGGACCTCCTGGGCTCAATCCTGAGCTCGATGGAAAAACCTCCAACAGTCGGCGACCAGGAAAGCCGCCGCAAAGCTCGAGGTACGCGGTTTAAAACACTTTAATACCACGTAAATGAGGTCGTTAAACACTTTATTCTCGTCATGATATCACAAATGTGGAGTTTTATACATTTTATGATCGATGTTTTGTTGTTGCTGCCCTTCTGGAGCGCTCGCGCTGACGGAAAAAAAAAACCCGTCTTCCAATCGCATGTGAAGAAATGGGGTTGCGCTTGTGACGTCACGGCTGCCCTTAATTCTGATTGGCTGTCTCTGAATATTCCTCTGCGTTCATTGGAAACTGGAAGGGCTGCGTCCCAAATCACAAGTCCTCCTAAATAGTGTTATAAAAATAAAAGCTCCATTGTTGTTGTTCTTTGTTAAAACTTTGATTTATATATATATACATATATTTTGTTCCTTGTTATTAATATTAGAAAAAAAATACCTAAAGATTAGCCTTAGATTTAATGTAGTGTTTAGTAGTCTAGGGTAGACTGAGGTTTGGGACGTGGCCATTAATTATCACAAATAATATACAGAAATAAACATTTTGTTAGCTGTGGTGATGATTCTGCACAAATCATTATTATGTGATAAGGTCCATTTGAGATACAGCTCCCTAAGTGCACTACATAGGGAGACTATGCATCCTGTTTAGTGCACTACACCTTCAGTAAGGCTGCGTTCAGGATTCAGCTCTGCGCTCTCTTTACGAGGCTGTAAACCGCCACCTTTAAGCCCATTAAGAGCGACCGTGGGTTCGTTCCGTGCTTAGTGAGTGTGTAACGGTGTCTAAATGTCCGTGTTCTCTTCGTTGTTCGGTCCTGTGGGGCGTCACAGAGCAGGCGGCTCGCATGAAGAAGATGCAGGAGGACGAGAAGAGGAAGAAAGCAGAGTTTAGGAAGAAGGTATGAGTGATTTTGTGTGCAAACAGAAACCTGGTGTTCCTCAGTGTGTGAACTTTTAATTGAATAAATCTGATCTTGTTGCTGATGTTTGGATCAGATGGAGAAGGACGTGTCTGATTTCATCCAGGACAGCGCTCTGAAGAAGAAGAAGTACGACCCCATGGGGAAGATCGAGAGGAGCATCCTGTGAGTCAAGCACTTCTTTTTCTTTTCTTTTAGGTTACTTGCGAGGTGCCAATACATCTGGAGTTGACTCTGTGTTTTTCCTCCTCTCTCGTCACGCAGGCACGATGTGGCCGAGGTGGCCGGTCTGACCTCGTTCTCATTCGGGGAGGATGAAGAAAGCAGATACGTCATGCTCTTTAAAAAGGTGAGCACTGATATCTGTCTGCTCCTACTTACATATCACACACTCACAGCAGAAACTGATCGTAACTCTGTGTGTGTGTGTGTGTGTGTTTGCGCAGGAGTTCGCCCCGTCGGATGAGGAGTTGGAGGCGTATCGTAGAGGAGAGGAGTGGGATCACGCCAAAGCGGAGGAGAGACGCAAACTGAAGGTGAGCAGCGAAAAAAAAATCCCTTTCAATAAATATACAATTCAATTCAATTCAATTTTATTTGTATAGCGCTTTTAACAATGGACATTGTCACAAAGCAGCTTTACAGAAATAAATGGATTCACAAAAAAATAAATTGTAAATATGTGAATTTATCCCTAATGAGCGAGCCAGAGGTGACGGTGGTGAGGAAAAACTCCCTGAGACGATATGAGGAAGAAACCTTGAGAGGAACCAGACTCAAAAGGGAACCCATCCTCATCTGGGTGCAACGGATAGTGCAATTATAAATAAATCCCTTCTATTATTGTGTACTATATGGACAAATAGTGCAATTGTGCAACCAGTAAATTCATCACAGTTTTTGCAAGAAGTCCGGTTGGTTAAAATCTATTCACTGTCCACTATCCGGTGCTCGTGGCAACTGCAGCCCCAAAGCCACTACAGCAATCACAGTCCCAAGCCATTACAGTACAATATATAAAGGCTGCCTACGTTAGGCCTTCATAACACGTTCATTACACACTCATAACACATTAATAACACGTTCATAACACATTAATAACATGCTCATAAAATGTTCATAACACGTTAGTAACACCGCTCTGTCTTTACACGAAAGTGAGGAAAGAAAAGAAGCCTCAAACTGCAATTTTTAAAACAGTTATAATTAACAGATTAAATGAAATTAAACTTATAAAATATATAAAGCTGAAGAGGTGCTGGAGGTCCGTGTAGATTTAAATCTGTTATAAAGCACAACTCGAGAACAGCTTCACTTCTGTACAGAGCTCGTATATCTGAGAAACGAATCGTTTTAACGCCCTCGAACTGAAAAAGCTAAAAAATATGTAAATATTTATGTGTTCAGAGGCAACAGCGTAATATTTAAGCTCTTATCCTGCTGTTTCTGCAGCAGTGTACAGTTTCAAATCCAGTGTTTAAACAAATTCAAAAGCCTGCAGTTTTGTATTTTCTAACAAAAAGTGTGTAATTGTAGATAAAAGTGATTCTCACATATTTCCAGACAAATTCATTTTCTGTTGATTTGTTTCTAATAAACTGAACCAAACAGGATGAACTTGGGATGCTTTAAAGCAATCAGGAGTGTTAATTAGATTAGCATGAATCTGATTGGCTCATATCCCGTTGCCCCGCCCACTTTCCCCCCTCAGGAACAGGCGGCGCTGGAGGAGGAAGCAGCCAGTCAGAGTCAGAGGAGGCCGTCGTCTCCCAGCTCCAACTACAGAGACAAATACAGCCATCTGATTGGCACGTCTGCTGCTAAAGACGCCGCCCACACGCTGGAGGCCAACCGTGCGTACGGCTGCGGTGAGTCTCAAACACACACACATACACACACACACACACACATACGGCTATAAAACCAAATATTTTAATTCCAGAACAGGCCGGTCTGTAACGTAAAGAGCAGAGAGGAGAGGCGGAAGTCTCGATATCTTCCTTATCCTTCATACGTTCATCATTTTCATTTTGTTCACATATATTATTAATATATATATTCGTTTCTGTATGACGTGAGATTAATCTGTGCGTGAGTGAACTCAGGAATGACCGTTTGTACTCGATTTTATAGTAAAATATTGCTGGAAGGCAAATTTGTTTTTTTCAGGAAACTTTAAATAATAAATAAAAACTTGTTTAACAGACTCTTTTTATATGAAAGTGTATAATATTATATAAAATTATTATGACTGATCTGAACACTGTTTGTGCTTTAGAGCCATATTTTAGTTCTGAACTCTTAGAATTTCAGAACATTGTGACATCTTAAGGATTTATTTATTTAAAAATTACACGACTTGATGGCTTAAATGAGATACACACCTTAAATATAGGTTTTAGAGTAAAATCCGATGTTCACTCTGACTTACACACACACTCTCGTCACTCTCTCTTCCTCTTTTTTTTTTTTTTTTTTTTTGAATGATTGATTAGTCTGTTTTCTGATTGGTTCTTTCTCACTCTGATAGTTCCTGTGGCCAATAAGAGAGACACACGCTCCATCGAGGAGGCCATGAACGACATCCGGGCTAAAAAACGCCTCAAGAGAGGAGAAGAGGACACGGGGGCCGGCAGCCTGTGAAACGTGTGTGTGTGTGTGTGTGTGTGTGTGTGTGTGAGAGAGAGAGAGAATCAGGGTGTGTATTCATAGACGTGTCCCTGTACAGTATTGTACTCTTTAGCAATATCTCCCTGAGGGCCTGTGGGACATGTGTGTGTGTGTGTGTGTGTTTAGCCGTCACTCTGGCCTTGTCTGCTGCTTCTACCCTCCTCATAGTGTGTGTGTGTGTGTGTTTTAAAGCTCGTTAGTTTAGTGGATTTTATTTCTACGTGTCTTCCTGATGTGAAGTTAAGGCACATTTTTTTCTAAACAGACACTTTTTCTTAGTTTTTAGTGTGTTAGTTAAATAAAGTGACGTGTAAAGGCAAAATCTGGCTGTAAAGGTCTGTGTGCATCACGGAAATGGTCGTCTAGTCCATATTTGAGAATGTGGGTGTGGCTACGTGTCTGTTTCTGGAAATGAGAGACGCTCCGAGGAAATGTGCTTAGGAAGTAATGACTAAAAAATAAAATGTGGGTGTGTCATTGAGGTTACAGATGGAAATGTGGGTGTGTCATTGAGGTTACAGATGGAAATGTGGGTGTGTCATTGAGGTTACAGATGGAAATGTGGGTGTGTCACTTGGGGGCCATATATGGAAATGTGGGTGTGTCTAAATGTCAGTGATCAGAGGCCAGAGATTGAAATGTGGGCGTGTCTTTGAGTCCATATATGGCAGTATAAGGAAGTCATATATAAACAAAGCCACGCCCACCTGTCTCTCCTCAGACAGATCGTCCTCAATTTATGGCACAACAGCAAAAAGATTTAGGTTTTTGTGTTTTATTGAGTGTTTAACGCCGTTTTATCCAAACTCATGCTTCTGGAGTTACTGCCTGCAGTGTGTTCATGTGAAGTGTGAATCTTTTTTTTTTTTTTTTGAAAAATGCTAAAAGATCAATTAGACCAAACTTTATATCAGCTTCAGATAGTTCCTGTGCTAGAAATAAGGATTTTAATCAATGGTGCATGTTCAGACGTGAAACAAACAGTTTGGTGCAGTAGAATAAAACTTTTTATTGTCATCGCTGAGTCAGTATTCATCACTAAATTCTGTTTTGTTCATATTTGATACAGCAAGCAAATCAGAAAACCACGTGAAACCGAATACTTCCTTCCTATTTATAGCATTTTAAAACCTTCCATTACTGTTTACCACCTTAATATAAAATAAATATAAAGCTGAAATGAGTCTGTGTCAGTGACGAATCCTGTAACTGTCCACATTTTACACACACTGTATCTGAGAAGCCTGTTATTCTAACAGACTCGACTCACGGTTGAGGTTTTAAATAAAGGATTAAATGGTGAAATATTGGGTGTTGTGTTTGTTTAAAGGTTTCAGAATATAAAGGGTTTTATTTTAAAATTGGAAATTGGTGTAAAAATTTATGCTGTAGTTTTTTTTCCTGCATTTAATTAAGGAAAACTAATAAAAAAAACTGAATTATTTGCATCCTAAGTTTTAAGAGCCAATCATGTTCTGGTATGCAGAATTTGGATTTATATTTTTAGTTATTTTTAGATATTTTTATATTATTTTATATTATATTTTATATTATTTTCTAGTTTATGACAACTAATTGTGTGTTACTTTAAACAGAACTCATGCGTTATAATTAACAGCATTTCTTTACCTGAGTTGCTCATACCTGCTACACACACACACACACACACACACGCTGCCATGTCTATTAAAATTTTTTTAATTAGTTTTTTTTTTTTTTTTTAAGGGGAAGCAACTTTTTTCATGCACTAAAGATTTGGAACAAAAATGTAAACATTCTTTACACTCCATTTATCACTGATTTACAAAAAAAGGATTAAAATAACAAATAATCTTTCACTTTAGCATTTAACTAGTTTTTACTGCTTCCTTACTTTTACTGCTACATTAATTTATTACATTCTTTTACATTATTTTAATCAATACTCTATTTTTAAATTTTTTTATTAGTACATTTGTATATTTTATCTTTTTTTCTTTTTCCTGTTACTGCATTTAATTGTTGCATTTTTATTATTTGCCTTTTACTATATTATTCTATTTTTTTACTTCACATTGTAATTTATATATTTATTAATAATATTATGTGATTATATTATTTATGATGATGATGATGATGATGATGTCAGCGTCACTGCTGTACTGAGAACAAACTAAATAATATTTGCTTCAGATTCTCCCTTTCTATCCGTGGTCAGGGGGTTAAAGAGGGGTGCCAATACTTTGTACACAGCAACAGATGGGCTACAGTCAGTAACTGCACACCTACAAATGATTGGTGGAGCTGATGAAATGATTAATAAGTGTCACTGCCATTAAATCATGGCAGCTGTCTGAAGTTTTCCAGATGATCCAGCTGTGTGATGAGGAGCTCTTCATTCTCGGGTCACACTGAAGCTCCACTGAGCTCGAGTGGATTATTTGGTTGTTAAATGAGGTTCTTAGAGCAGTCACCTTCTCACACAAATAATGTAGAAAAGCTTTAACGTAGCTGTGGAAATCTTTTCTCACTTTTCTCTATAAAACACAATAACACGAGCTGAAAGATAAATAACATGGATGGGTTTAAGAAGCTACTCCTATGTCTAAATTACTGTACTGTAAAACCACCTGTCTAATATTGTGTAGATCCTCCTCGTGCCTCCAAAACAGCTCTGATCCGTCGAGGCATGGACTCCACAAGACCTCTGAAGGTGTGCTGTGGTTTCTGGCACCAAGACGTCAGCAGCAGATCCTTTAAGTCCTGGAAGTTGCGAGATGCGGCCTCCATGGATCAGACTTGTTTGTCCAGCACGTCCCACAGATGCTTGGATTGAGATCTGAGGAATTTGGAGGCCAAGTCAACACCTTGAACTCTTTGTCATGTTCCTCAAACCATTCCTGAACGATTTTTGCAGTGTGTCAGGGAGCATCATCCTGGTGAAAGAGGCCACTGCCGTTAGGGAATACCGCTGCCATGAAGGGGTGAACTCAGTCTGCAATGATGTTTAGGTTGCCCATTTTTCCTGCTTCCAACACATCAACTTCAAGAACTGACTGTTCACTTGCTGCCTAATATATCCCACCCCTTGACAGGTGACAGGTATACTGAAGCTTTACGTTTATTTCTGAACTACTTTCTTTAAAAAAAAAAAAAAAGTAATAATAATTTAAGAGATTATAACTAAGCCAAATGCCAAAATAATTCAATTCAATTCAATTTTATTTGTATAGCGCTTTTAACAATGGACATTGTCACAAAGCAGCTTTATAGAAATGAATGGATTCACAAAAAATCTATTGTAAATATGTGAATTTATCCCTAATGAGCAAGCCAGAGGTGACGGTGGTGAGGAAAACTCCCTGAGACAATATGAGGAAGAAACCTTGAGAGGAACCAGACTCAAAAGGAAACCCATCCTCATCTGGGTGCAACGGATAGTGCGGTTATAAATAAATCCCTTCTATTATTGTGTACTATAAGGACAAATAGTGCAATTGTGCAGCCAGTAAATTCATCACAGTTTTTGCAAGAAGTCCGGTTGGTTAAAATCTATCCACTGTCCAATGATGGAGTCCTGGGTATGAAGGTAATAGGCCTGGGTATAGAGAAACAAAACACACAGCTAGACACATAACAGTCTCAATTTAATTTGATAAAGAATTATTTCATATCCAATTTAGTGTATTAATATATGAATTTTAACTGCTCCAGGTCAGAAAATCATAAAATCATACAGTATTTTATATAATAAAGTCAGCATCATTTGAATAGTCTAGCAAAGAAAGCTGATTAGAAATTAAATGTGCACACCTTTACCTCCTGGACTATTAATCACTTCCCTGATAGAGCTACAGACATTTTAACTCAAACTATTAGACACTAAATTCCTTTAAAATAATTAAATATTGAATTACAATTCCACTTCTAAGATTTGTACTATATATTCTATTATATATACTGAAATACTAGCACAGCAGTCATTACTCTACTAGGTACCACACTTCTCGCGAGATTTACAGGCTGGCTATACCAGCTATAACATCTCGCGAGATGTCCGGGCCGTCTATCAGCTGATTACAGGCCGTATGATAAATAACATCTCGCGAGATTTAGCGGTTTGACGGCGTTGTGGATAGGAGAGATATCGCGAGAACTGCGCCTTTAGGTTGGCCTTGTTGAAGAAGCGTAAACACACGGAAACAGCAAAAGATTTTCGACGTTTTGGCATGACGAAGCTGTAAAGTTTTGTTTTCCCTTTCTTCTGGGATTAAAAGTAAGTTTTGTTTTGAAGCGAGTGGCTGTGAAATAAGACGACGACAAGGATTTGTGGGCTTTTTTGGGGGAAAAAGGAGAGTTATTTAGGGAAGAGAGCTGGACAGTAAGTAAGCTTTATTTACAGACTTGGCATTTCTAACCTGCAGGTGGGAATGACATTTTATAAACAGGAATAAATCTGAATTATCATGGCATTTTATATATGTATATATGTTTTTAAGCATTACTAGTGATGTGGCTTGTCATTGTTGAGAATAGTTCATCAGGACAGGGCTTGGGCTTCATGGAGGTTAGATTAGTCCTAACAGAAATGCAGCTGTTTTGCTTGACTTCACCTGGAGATGAATGTTTGATAGATGAGATGATTTTAGATCCTGAACAGAGAGCTGTCACTTCATTTCCTCGTCTTTAACCCTGTGCCATGTTCACTGTCTCAGCACTGAGCTGCTGTACTGTTTATGTTTAAACTGCACAGTGTGCAAACTGAATATGAAGCTTCTGTTATTCAGTCTCATGCATGTGTACACCTTGTGTATTGGCTTTCCTGTGGTATATGACTTGATTAAACCCACCAAGAAAAAAGCAAATGTACCAGGAAATCATCTGTTAATGAGTTAAGAGTCTCAGAAATCAGTACACAGTGAAGAAGTGCTGAAGAAGATCCGAAGATCCTCTTCTGTCTTTTCCTCTTTAGCTTCCTTTCATAAGCGTAGAAAATGGTTATAATTTCCTGCTGTGGTTAAAAAACATCACATGCCTGAACCATGCTGGGGATGCACACACACACACACACACACACACACACACACACACACACACACACAGAGGACAAACCCCACAGGCCATTGCCTAATCTTATCTTAAGGCTGTGTTCCAAATCACTGGAATTTTTTTATGTCTGCGAAAAAGGCTGTTTGTTTAAAAAAAAAAAAAGTCCTATTTCGGTGTTAATACCTGATTAATAAAGTAGGTTAGTGGCACAAACGTAGAAACGAGGCACGTGAATTGTGAACTGAATTGTGGGATTGCTCTCGTACAGGATCTGTTGTGTTCAATATAACAGCTCTCCGTTATTATAAAGAACCGAGACGTTTATTTACTTCATGTTTTACTCGTGTGCTTACTTTAACTACGTCTTCACTCAATATTTACGTCCTTACTTTATTTCTATTACATTTACATTGTTATTATTTTCTCTTTTTTCCCCTGTTACTTTACTGTTTCTATTATTTGCCTCTTTCCAGTTAGGTTTTTTTTTATATTTGCAGAAATAATATCCTCATAAATAAGATTTCTTGCTTTCTTATCTTTTTATAAACATATTTCTCAGTCAGATGTTATAAATGTATATTTCCCAGTCAGCGTGACAGAAGGATTTACACGAAGCTCCATCAGATTTGTCCTTGTCTCTGTATCGGACGCTCGACCACATTCCCTCATCCTGAATATTCCACAGAGGAAGTGAGGATATCTCGAAACGTCCACGATAAGGATATTAGCATTACGATATTGAGATTTATCTGTTTATCCGCCGGTGTTTGGACGGGGAATGCGCTGAGATCCGGAGCGAGCCTGCAGGACCAGAGTTCCTGTTTCACTGTGAGCCGACAGGAAATGATCGGGACATCGTTTCGGAGAGTCTGTGCTGGTTTAAGGATGAAACGTCCTTTTTTTTTTTTTTTTTAAGGCTGGAGGTCTCGCAGTGTTTGGAGACAGGAACTGCTTTAACTGTAAAATTAATGTCTCAGATCTCCTCCAGGGATCAGCGCAGATGTATTTTAAGAACATAATCCAACTATGTAAATATTAGACTCATTATGGAAACAAGTACAGTAATATTCTGTGTTTTTTATTGGAACCCTGGAGGGTTTTTTCATTCCTGAGCTTTCTAAAGACAGAACACATACATAACGGTGGATTATTATTTCTTGTAATGAAATAAAAATGATCATGACCCCCTTGGTTACGCTTCACAGACTCCCGCGGCTCTCCTGACGCTATTTTGAGAACGTCTGCTTTAAGGAATGGAAGAAGGTTGTGGGTTCAAATCCCAAGAGTGAGAGAGTGAACACCTAACAGTAATTATTTGATTGATTGGATCGTAGCTAATTGTATGTTGTTGTATAAATATTTCAGGTTTAGATTTAAATTGTAATAATGTCTCTTTAACACAGTAATATTTACTTTATTTAAGTCATAACTTGTCACGGATCATTGACTAACAAAGCTTTCACTGGATTTCTGAGTTCACTAGCAGCGCTGCTGAGTTCTGGATTGTGATTGGTCAGAAGAAGGTGTTGATTAATTTTCTAGAACAGCAGCTCTGACAGTAGTTCAGCCGCAAATCCCTGGTTTATTTATAATTAATGCGCTCGTTCTGTTAAGTTATCGTTTCTATAGTAACAGCTCATTCAAAAAACCATGTCTTTAATTTATGGAAGGAGTCTCCAGTGTCAGCGCTTTGTAACTGTCAGAGGTAAAGCTGTAACGTTAAGTCTTCCAACATCTTCAGGACAGAGGAGTTTACGCTTCTTTGCGGTTTCTCAGTAACATGATGAGCTGCGATTTTGTCTCATTAACGTCAAGAGAGAGAAAAAAGAGAGGCTGGTGAGGGAACGACTGTTTATAACTGTTTATAACTGTTTATAGCTGTTTATAGCATATCATCATATCTAATACTAGTGTAATATACAGTATATTGTTATTTGACTAATTAACAGAAAATATTTATTGTATACAGATAAGGAACTGTGTTTTATCACAAATCAAGTTTTTTTTTGGGTTTTTTTTGGTCATCATTAATCAACGATAGTGGTTTTAAGTTTAGTTTTTAATACTGTGAATGTTTAAGGCCAGCATCAGTGTGAGGGGATCTTCCTGTCCTGTGACTAAACGCTGAGTTCAGTGTGTGTTCGTCAGAAATCTTGAGATCTTCGTCACATGGGTGATCAGTCAGTGATTAGGAAATAACATGTTGCATAAAAGAAAAGCTGTAAAAGTTTCCTCGCTGGAATGTTTCCGTGTACTGTACGTTATGTAAAGCTGGGCGTGATCACAGTGTAATATAAACATCGTGATAAATTGTGTCACAACACACGTCTCTGATTGATCTGTTATTATTATTATTATTATTATTATTATTATTATTATTATTATTTATTTGTTAAATAACGTGACTGAAAGCAGCTGATGTGACGTCAACATTTTGTACTTAATCTTTTAAAATGGAAAATTTATTACATTTTTAGAGACTTATAAAATGTTTTCTCATTTATATATAATTATATATATTTAAAAAATAAATATACAAACATTTGTAGACATTCAATAAATTATTGAACTTTTTTTACAGTTTTACTCACTTTACATGCTACCTTTACTAGCCTACTTTACATACTTAATTACTTATTGTTTGTTTTAATTGCTTATGTACTTTTCTGGCTTAATTTACTTAATTACTCAATTCTTACTTAACTATGCACATTTAATTGCTTTAATTCCTTGTTTATTTAATTACTGAATTCCTTCAGTTGATTAAACACACTTCTTTTTCATTCTGGCTTCTTTATTACTGTACATGCTTTACTTATTTACTTACTTTATACTTAAATCCTTTTTTGTAACTTATTTATTACTTGAATTACTTACTTTCCTTGTTTACTTCATTACTTCCTTGCTTACGTTATATAATTACTTTCTTGTATGCTTTATTTACTTTATTCAGTAACTAATCTCTTACCTTACTTACTTTACACACTTACGTCGTTTTTAGTTTGTTTACTTTAATTGCTTACTTGCTTGCTTGATTAAACACAATTAATATGACTAAGTAATGCTGTCTTGTTATTCAATAAGGAAAAAAAAAGATAAAATGCAATAAGATTATTTTGTTCCAGCTGGTTTCATCACTGATGAAAATCATGATTTATTTGTTTGTTTGTTTGTTTGTTTGTTTGTTTGTTTATTTTCAGCTGTGTGTTGTGATGGACTTTTCAGTAGCTTGTCCCGTGTGTATCCCATCAGCAGCACTGAAGGACAGAATGTTTATGTAATGATTGTAGATAAAGACTTTCCCAGTGTGCACTGGTTTTTTTTGAGCTTCTTACACGTCGATGTAACACTCTGTAGCGCGACCGCATGTCTCAGACACGACCGCAGATAACGCCACCGTGTGACCCAGCGGCGTCCTGAGCGAGACGTGAACGTGCTACACTCGTTTGTTCGCAGATTCTCCGACTACACACTCCGATCTGTGTGTGTGTTCATTACCTCGTAGCATGAGTTCAGCTCTGTTCCGTTTGAAATTGGCTCAGTTTGTGATTTTTTGTGAGATTTCACAATAACAGTATTCTCATGATGACGTACGGACATGTTTATCTAGTTTCTCTGTAGGTAAACTTCAAAAGTGTCTTGTTCAGGCTTTTAAAGCTGCAGTTTGTCGTTTTTAAAAGTGTTTCTAGACATCTGTAAAAATCACTTCATATACACCTTAGAAAACCTTAGACCAGGTTAGTTTTTTAAAGCATTTAAAGCATTTTTCTGGGCCAGAAATGATCCCCGCCCCTTTCTGGAACAGAGCTTATAAGCTCCGCCTCTTTTCCTTGTATAGTTAAACAGAGGAGAGGGTGATGGCTTCTCATGGTTTTTATTGTGTCTGTTGATTGTGTGTCATAATTTAATGCAATTATAATGAAAAGGAAAAGCACAATGATATTTATCTCTCTCTCTCTCTCTCTCTCTCTCTCAGTCCTGCCGTGTATCAGGATGGTGTGTGTGTGGTGTGTGGAGGGTCGTCTGAGGACGTTGACCTTTGCCCTCTGCTCCATGCTGACCTTTTCCCCTGGACATGCGTACATCTACGTTGTGAGTGATTAGTAAACGTCTGTGTTAATGATGGACAGATTTCAGCACCTACAATTTACTGAACTTAAAGGAAGACTTTTAAGCCTTTCTTCACTTTTCCGCATTTATTTTTTCTCTTCCTCTCCTTTCTGTTGCAGCATCTCAATAATATGAGCTCCCTGATGTTAGAGGACTGGCCGGCTCTCTTCGGTTCTCCGCTCCCCAGAGACGGACTGATGGTGAGCAACAAAACACAGAACCACGCACAACATCTGTCTTTTCTCTCTTCCATCTCTCTGTAAATTAACGTGACACGTCTCTCTCTCTGTTTCTTTCTCTCTCTCTCTCTCTCTCTCTCTCTGTTTTTGTGTCTGCCTCTTTCTTTGTCTGTCCCTCTTTCCCTGTCTCTGTCTTTCTTTCTCTGTCCCTCTCTCTGTCCCCCCCCCCCTCTCTCTCTCTGTTTCTTTCTCACTGTTTTTGTGTCTGCCTCTTTCTTTGTCTGTATCTCTCTCTCTGTCTCTGTCCTTCTCACTCTGTCCCTGTCTCTGTCCCTCTCTCTGTCTTTCTCTCTCTCTTTCACTCTCTCTCTCTCATTCTGTCATTGTGTTTCTCTCTGCCTCTCCCTCTTTCTGTCCCTCTCTTTAACTCTCTCTCTTTCTGTTTTTTTCTCACTCTTTCTCTCTTTCTCTCCCCCTCTCTCTCTCTGTCCCTCTCCCTCTCATTCTGTCATTCTGCCTCTCTCTACCTCTCTCTCTCTCTCTCTCTCTCTCTCTCTCTCTCAGGGTTTTCTGGTCGAGTCTCGTCCTCTGAATGCCTGCGCTCCGATAGATCCTCCTCCCGTCCTTCCCACTTCTTCTGATCCCAACAGCACCATCGGGTTTATCGTTCTGATCCGCCGCTTCGACTGCAACTTCGATATCAAGGCGAGTGTCACGCTTTTAAAGCTCCACGTCACGTTCCTCAGCCACGTGTATAAATTCCTTCATTTGCACATAAGGAGAGTTGAATCATTTTAATATAGCCTACTAAATTTGTTGATATTTATCTTGTCTAATTAATATATGTATATGTGTGTGTGTGTGTGTGTGAGAGAGAGAGAGAGAGAGAGAAAAGAGTGAAATGTGAAATGTGGATGTTTGTATATGATAATAAAAAAACGTCTGTGACATAAATGACACATTGATTCAAACTGACACAAGCGTCATTCAGTGACTGAAAGTAACATGTGGGATTTAAAACACTTTGCTGTTGAATATGTGAATTTTATGCAAATCGGGATGACGGTGGAACAGTGGAATGAACAGACAGATTGTTGGGATGAATGTTGTGACTGTTAGTGAATAATGTGAGTTTATTTTTTATATTTAATGTAAATGTTTTCTTCACACAGGTGCTGCATGCTCAGCAGGCCGGGTACAGCGCTGCCATCGTCCACAACGTCTACTCCGACGTCCTGCTGAGCATGAACTACAGCAACGGTGTGACACACACACACACGCGCAAACGCACACGCGCACGCACACACACACACACACACGCAAACACACACACGCAAACGCACACACACACACACGAGCACACACACGCACACACACACGCAAACACACACGCAAACACACACGCGCACACACGCAAACACACACACGCACACACACACGCACACACGCAAACACACATGCAAACACACACACACACGCAAACACACCCGCGTGCAAACACACAGATTACATGCACACATTTACACACATGCACACATTTACACACGCGTACACACTGATTTAGATGCACATGCACACACACGTTTACACACGCACACACTCTCATTTAGACACACATTTACACACACATGCACACATTCACACACACAAGCAAACATTTACACACACACATTTACACACACTTGCACATATTCACACGCACATATATTTACACACATTTACACACACACAATTCTGTAACAGTGGGCACTTACTAATATTACGAACTGTCTTTGAGGCAAGTGCGATGATTTACACACACATACACACACACACACACCACACATCTGATCTGATTGACTACATTAGGGATAAAGATAGACTTTGTGTACATTTGATTTCTGACCTAACTATCCCTTTAAGATAGAACATTTCTGACTCTGTGTGTGTGTGTGTGTGTGTGTGTGTGTGTTGTGTTGCAGAAACAATAGCCGATGAGATCGAGATCCCGTCCGTGTTCACCAGCGACTCCGCCTCCAAGATCCTCCACAGTTTCATCAAACCAGACCGAGGGTGAGACGACACACGAATCAATATCAATTTAATTTCCATTAAACCATACGTATCAGGTTTGGTAGACAACTGCAGGCAAAAATGTAGTGCTGCATTTAAAAAAACAAACCAAACAAACCAAAACAAAAACACTCACTGGGGATCTTTATGATTTGAAATAACATTTATAGCGTATAGAAAATTGCGAGATTGTATTTTTTGCTTTGATTTTTTGTATTTTGTATTTTTATTATTTTTTTCGCAGTTCATCTCCCAGAACAGATTCATTTCAATTGTAACATCTCAATATTCAATTTCATTGAATTTCAATCCGAGAGACAAACTGAAAAATAAATGAATAAATGAATGAATAAATAAATAAATAATTTTTTTTTAAAAAATGAACAGTACTTTAGGAATACTTTTCCATTGTTTTCTCGTGCAGGTTTGGAAAAGTGTGGAATTCGAACACGCTTATTTCCAGACTTGGGAAGAAGTATTAGATTTCAGAAAGCATTTTGAGAGGATAAAGTATTTAATACCGAAATATTTAATATTTAATACTGAAAGTAAATTTTTTTACACTAACGCAGCCTCCATAACGCACAGTACATTCCACGTTTTAGCTTTTCACATTCTATTAAATTACAGTACAATAATATGAAAATGAAAAGGGAAACTGAACATGGAAAGTCTTTAACCTTTTAAAAATCTGGGAAAAGTATTCTGTTATGTTTTATACAGCAGTTTCGCTGTGTGTGTCGCTCCGCTCATCTGTGTTCGCCACGTAAAACTCGAATTCTAGCATCAGTCTGTTACACTGAAACAGTTACTACAGTGGAGTTGGTGACATCATCAGCGAACACGGCTTACTTACATATAAGTAAAGAGTGAGAGCTTTATTTAGCAGCCAGTCTTTATGACATCATGACGTCACGCTGCCATGCTGATTTACTGTTAAACACATGGATGATTCTCATGATTTACTGAATGATTATTACACGATTTAATTCCGTTCTTAGCGATTAAACCGCTCTGCTTCTCCACGCTCTCACTGCCGCGTCCCGATGGTCGGGTTATTGGATTGTTGGATATATCGGGTTGTTGTTTTGAGGCTGAAGAGATTTTTCTTGCGCGATGCTGATGTTGGAGTTGGCGATCAGTGTTTTCGTTGTGGTTCTGATGCTGCTGAACCTGACGGCGCAGGAGATGATGGACCGCAGGGTGATGAGGATGCTCATGCTGCTGTGTTTGATCTGCAGGGCCTACGTGATCCTGAAGCCCGATTTCTCCTTCCCTATCACCTTCTACCTCATCCCCTTCACCGGGATCGTGGGTCTGATCATCATCGTCATGGTGGTTATACTGGTGAGGGGGCTTCTGTGAATATTTTATGATATTTTAGGTAATCTCAGTGATTATAAATCCCTGCACCAGTGTCCTGATTTTGTTTAAATTGCTTTGTAAGCATTTTATGAACGCTGAATATCTTATAAAGCAACAATAAAGACTTTTTTAAAGACTCAGACATGTCATAATAACGCCATGAGGTCCACTGCACCAAGCAACTTTTATTTTTATTATGTCCCCTTATGAATGTTTACCATGTTTTTACTCAGTGAGAGAAAGTTTTATTTACTGTAATTTCAGGAACATAATTTTGAGGTCAGCGTTTTAGAATAGCGCTGACTCAACACATTTCCTCTGCCTCATCCTCTGACCTCATCACATCCTCATCCTGAATTTTAGCCTTCCAGCTTCTCTCTCTCTCTCTCTCTCTTTACACAAACTATTATAAAGCTAAAATCTATTCTAGCTAACTACAAGCTGTAACTGCAGTCAATATGTCCATGTTGATTTAGTCTGGGTTGCCATAGAAACTACCGATTTCCGAGTCTGAGCAAACGAACAGATCCTAGCTGTGGTAACTGTGCGGATTATTATAGCAGAATTAAAGATTATTATATGTAATGAGAATAAGCAGAAGTTATTAGGGACAAATTACGGCACGTAAATACAGACAATAAAATACAGGAAGTGAAATCCACAGTTGCCATGGCGATCAGGAATCCTCCTTACCATCTATTGTAGCCAAGTTATTTTACAGACTAGAAAATGTTATATTTCTGTCACATGACAGTATTTTAATTCAATGTTTTATTGGATATTATTGGATTATTGTTTGTTTTTAAAACGTGTGTGTGCGTGTGTGTGCGCGTGTGTGCGTGTGTGTGTGTGTATGCAGGTGGTGCGCTGTGTGCAGTACAGGAAAAGACTGAGGAAGAACAGACTGACAAAAGAGCAGCTGAAGAAAATCCCCATTCACAAGTTCACTAAAGGTGAAGCACACTAAACTCCCACAATGCACCTCTGCGCCCTGTCTAGTGCCCTGTGACCTCACGTTAGAAGTTGACCGGTCACTGACGTCGTCCCCGGTTTGTTTCTAAATTTATGATATAGAATGAATTTGTCATCGGGATGTCACGAGTTCGAAATCTCGAAAGACGAGATCTAAGAGAGCTTCACGTGTCTTCCTTCACGTGAGGAAGTGCACACTGGGAACGGGAAATTTCCAAAACATTATCAAAATTGCGAGAAAATTGGTCACCATTTGATTTTAAATGATATCAATCAGAAGAATCTCGACTTACTGACCAAAAGACTGACACGAATGCCGAGGTATAGGTGAGAAATATGAAGAAATATTACAGAAGGTTTTCTAGAAAAACTTTAATTGCATCATAATATTTATTAATGAATCTTGAATCACTGAATCGATTCATGAATCAAAAAATGTGTCATAAGTTAAACTGATTCCCTTCAAGCCGAAAGAATCACCTGTGACCTCTCTCTCTCTCTCTCTCTCTC
>CM040480.1:860621-871821 GCA_022758105.1 Pangasianodon gigas
AGGAGCAGTCTGAGCGCACGCCTTTGCTCCACCCATCTCCTCCGTCCTCGGGCACCTACGAGGCCACGGTCGCCACGGTGACGACCTCAGCGCAGTGCCTGCCTCAGCGTGACTCGCCGTTGCTAGGATACGACGGTTACTACTCCCCCATGGAGGGTTCCGAGGAGGACACGGAGGAAACGGAGGACGACGACAACGATGACGACGACGATACGGCGCAGCTGATCGGGCGTGGACCCATCAGGGTGTGAGAGCAAAGCATCGTGGGAAGGAGAATTAAAAACATGAGCTTTTCAGGCTTTCTTTTGTTGTTCTTTTGATTTTTAAACCTAATTTTTTTGGGCTAGTTGGTATAACGTGAAGTTACAGCAATGTAAACGCTGTAGATTTAGAACTAGGATGTGAACCAGCGCCCCCTGGAGGTAAGACACCCCTCAGGAAACGCTGCCACAGAGCCGTAGATTCGTTTCGAGTTTGCTGTGCGGAGAGCAGCTTCCTGTTTTAGAAAGAGCGGCAGCAGGATTTTGCGGCGGTTTTAAGATTGTAACGTGTGTACACAGCGATTATTGTGCAATACGGACCTGACGCCAGTTTGTTCTTATGTTTTTTTTTTGGTTTGTATTTTTTAGTAACTTCGATAGGAAAGTCTCCAGTAATTTCCTCTGTGTCTAATCAGGCTGCATGATATGGACAAAAACAACACTTGACTAGATTTAACACTTAACGACTTAACATTAATGATTGAAAATTGCCTTGTAATCTCACAAATTTAAACTGTGACGCTGTGAGGTGTCGTGGTTAAAGATCTGCGTTACTTAATTGGACCAAAATAATTTATTTCGGGGATTATTGATCACACATCTGGACTGTGTGAGATCGAGTCCAGTATCAGAGTTGCAGTATCGTGATAACAACTAACAAATGATATATTGTGCAGCCCTGCTCATCTTTTTTTTCGTTTCTTTTTTTTTTTTTTTAATTTAGGTTCCTAATTCCCTTTAACATCGCACACACACACACGCAGTCAAAACACACAGGTGTGCAATAACACTATGCTTTTCTTCTGTAACTGACCGTATATTACACTTGTCTTTATCCTGTTTACGACTCTGCTGTAAAAACGGCGTTCAGTTTCACTCTGTGTGTCAGTGGTTTTTTTTGGTTTTTTTTACGACTTCCCCTAACTACTCAAAAGTGTGTATCACCTAGGCTAAAGTCAGGAGTGCACTCAAAGGAGCAGTTCAACCAAAAATGCAGTGTCCAATATTCAGCATTCCCCTGATCAGCCAGGGCGTCTTTTCCGTCTCTGATTTTCTCACACTGGAGCTACGAGCCTAATGTAGCTAACAAGAGGAAGAAGTTTATGGCCTCTGGTTTAACACGGTGCACTAATGCATGGCTAATCATCACACAGTCGACGCTCAACATCATTTGTTAGCTGCATCGGTATTGTAGCTCCGGTCTGAAATGAAACACTGTGGGAGTAAGAGTGAAATTGTAAACGTTGAATTTTGCGCTGTACTGTCACTTTCACTAACCGGGAAATAAACAAAGGTGCGTTTTATAACATGAATAATGCATAAGGTGTTGAATTTGTGCCTGAATTGAACGCTCTCCATAATCCGGCTCTCTTTAGGACCTGCTCTGAGTTTTGTGACTTTTATTAAAACCACATCTGTGTGGTGTGATTGTATGTTTTGTAAAAAAAAAAAAAAATGTATAACTGAAACTGAGATTGTATCACATTAGCTTGTGAGTGTGTGTGTGTGTGTGTGTGTGTATCACAACCTAAGAAGAGAAACGACAGATCCAGGGTTAATCTGTTTATCTGTTTCAGTGTCTGAATGAAATTTTAAACACGTTTTGAATAACACTATAATCGAATACTGTTATGGCACGCAACTGGGACCACTCACTTCATGTTCTTCTTTTTTGTTGTTGTTGATTTTTTTTTTCCCCGAGATGTTAGAAAGATGTGTGTGTGTAACTGCATTCCTAATGTACTACACTGTTTAGCTTTTGTGCCATAAAGAGGATTTTTATCTATTCACTGTGCAGCTCAGTGTCTCTGTCACTACACTCTGAGTCCATGAGCAGTTTTTATCACTTTAATAATGCACGTTAATCTAGTTCATCTCACTGCGCTGTTGAATTCTGCACTCTGATTGGTCAGAAGGTGTTGATTAATGTTCTAGAACAGCAGCTCTGACAGTAGCGCAGGTTTATATTAACGCGCTCGTTCTAATACGTTATCGTTTCTACAGTAACAGCTCATTCACAGGGACTTCACATAAACGAATTTGAAAATTCATTGAGAGACGTTTATGTAACGTTTATGGAAGGAGTCTCCAGTGTCAGCGCTTTGTAACAGTCAGAGGTAAAGCTGTAATCTTAAGTTTTCCGACATCTTCAGGACAGAGGAGTTTACGCTTCTTTACGGTTTCTCTGTAACATGCGTAACAAGCTGCGTTTCTTTCTTATTAACTTTCAGAGAGAGAAAAAAGAGAGGCTGGGGAGGGAACGAGTGTTTATAGCTGCTATAACGTAAGCGAGAACAGGAACCAACTCGTTTCACCGACATTAAATGTGACTATAAAAGGCGAAAGAATACATCTTGTTCTTTAATAAATAAAAAAAAGTTAAAGGTAAATTGCTGTGGTATAAGAGGAATAAAACACTTGGAGGGACGTGCTGTTTTTAAACAGTAATAAGCTTCATCATTAAAAATGATTTTACACACAGTGTTATCATCCAAAACACTAATATACAATCTCTGCCTTCAGACTTTAGGCCACGCCCCCTAGTTCTGAGGAACTGCGACTGCTTTGCATCATTTTGTCCATGTTTACAGACATCAGTGTGGCATACAGAGTCAGAAAACACATCAGCGATCTGTCTGAGATGCTGAATGACTGATTTAGCGCACGATGCTGAACTGGAGGCCATAAGCTTACAGATACGGTAAGTGTTAGCTTTATTAGCCTCGTCACTCAAACATGTCATGGCTGAACGACTACGTTTGAACTCAACATGATTTCTGGTGCAGCTCAGTTGTGGAATGACATTAAAGTTGTAAACTTTTTCTCGAAATCTGATATAATTATGCTCAGTAGTGCACTGAAGTTCAACTGCTTAGTCACATTACAAACACACACATATCTGAGGAGTCTAATTTTACCCGAGACCTTAAGTGCACCTGGGTCATATCCGTCTGCCCTTTATGTCTGAAATGACCTTCAGGTTCATGTTACCGCCCACTTATGCACGAGTGACCTTTGACCTTTTCTGGATTTCCATTTCCAGGATTTAATCAATAGTCACCTCTGGAATTATTCATCATTATTAAATCCCTGCAGCACTAATATTAGATTTAATCTTTAACCTCTCTGTGTTTGGGAACTTTAGGCTTTTATGTCCCGCGTGTCAGTGATTGTACGAGCCTTCAAGGCCACTCTGATCCCTGACCTTTCCAGTGGGAGGATAGTTTAGAGACGGTCCCATATTTGATCGAGGTGCCATATCCATTTTTGATGACTGACATTAGGGAGCGTCTTAAAATAGGCAGCCAGAGGGGCAGGAGGAGCACTCAGCTGGAGCCTTCGAGCTAGACACACACACACACACACACACACACTCAGGTGAGTGTGTTTCCATTGTTTTCTGTGTTTTTCTTTTTGTAGATAATGTTTGAGGGTTAGTTGACTTGATGACGTTACTGAACTTAGGTGCAGGTGTAATAATGACTATTAAAATTGCACGTGCGGGTTTTTGCAGGGTCTAAAGGGTTTTATAATGTTATAGTTAAACACTCCTCTGCGTGATGGTGTGTTTGAGTCTCTGTAGCAGGAAAACAGAGCTTCAGGAATGTATGTTTAAGGTATGTTTTTATGTAGCACATTTAACAAAGCAGTTCAGACCTTTAACAAGTGAGCAGGAGGTGACAGTAATGAGAAAAGAACTACTTTAGGGTCTGATATTGTGGAGTTACAGGATCGTGGTGTGATGTGAAGAGAAGAACTCGGATCAGGCAGAGAAAAAATCCTGGACTGGACTAGAACTTGGGTTAGAAAGCTGTTAAAGTGTATAAACCAGAAGATTTGTACAGAGACAAGACGATTCGAATGAATCACTCTGTATGTGTGTGTAAGGGAGTGTAAGCTGAGGTTAGGGTTTGTGTGTGTGTGTGTGTGTGTGTGTGTGTGTGTACAAATATTTAGATATGTAGCCCTTTCTGAAAAGATTTTTTTTTTAAATTTTACAGCTTTTATTTGAAAAACTCTAATTTCCTTTTGACTGCAGGGTTAAGGTTGGAGTTAGGTTTAGTGATAATCAGCTACAGTAATTATGATGTCAGTTGAAGAATAGAAAAACAAGTGTGTGTGTGTGTGTGTGTGTGTGTGTGTGTGTGCCTGAGAGTGAGAGAGAGACTTGGCAGTAAGTGTGTGTTGAGTTTTTGTGTAGAGTCTAGAGTATGTAGTGTGTGTGTGTGTGTAGAGTGTACAGTGTGTGTAGTGTGTGTGTAGTTTGTTTGTGTAGAGAGTGTGTGTGTGTGTGAGAGCGAGAGAGACCTGGCAGTAAGTGTGTGTTGAGTTTTTGTGTAGAGTCTAGAGTGTGTAGTGTGTGTGTGTGTGAGTGTGTGTGTGTGAGTGTGTGTAGAGTGTACAGTGTGTATAGTGTGTGTGTGTGTGAGAGAGCGAGGGAGACCTGGCAGTAAGTGTGTGTTGTGTGTGTGTAGAGTGTACAGTGTGTTTGTAGTGTGTGTGTGTAGAGTGTACAGTGTGTGTAGTGTGTGTAGTTTGTTTGTGTAGAGAGTGTGTGTGTGTGTGAGAGAGCGAGAGAGACTTGGCAGTAAGTGTGTGTTGAGTTTTTGTGTAGAGTCTAGAGTGTGTAGTGTGTGTGTGTGTGTGTGTGTGTGTAGAGTGTACAGTGTGTTTGTAGTGTGTGTGTATGTGTTGTGTGTGTGTAGAGTGTACAGTGTGTGTGGTGTGTGTGAAGTGTGTGTAGTTTGTTTGTGTAGAGTGTGTGTGTGTGTGTGAGAGCGAGAGAGACCTGGCAGTAAGTGTGTGTTGTGTGTGTGTGTAGAGTGTACAGTGTGTTTGTAGTGTGTGTGTATGTGTGTGAGAGCGAGAGAGACTTGGCAGTAAGTGTGTGTTGTGTGTGTGTGTAGAGTGTACAGTGTGTTTGTAGTGTGTGTGTATGTGCAGTGTGTGTTGTGTGTGTGTGTGTGTGTGAGAGCGAGAGAGACCTGGCAGTAAGTGTGTGTTGAGTTTTTTAAATGCCGTGTGCAGTATTTGCTTTCAGACGCCTGTACACTCACATACACTCCTGTACATGTAGTTATTAATAGTGAATGTTAATGTAGTCAGTGCTTAATAATAGTTAATAGCTATTAATAGCAGGTCTTAATAATATAATTCATTATAAACTCATAGAAATAGTTCAATAGTTACTAATAATAAATATTATTAATTACAGTTATCAATCCGTTCTTAATCACTGATCATTATTTGTCGTTATCAGGAATAAATATTACGTTCCTGTTAATCAGAAATATAAAAGCTCGGAGGAAAAAGGATTTTAAAAAAAAAGAGGGAATTTTATATAGTTTATATAGGTAAGAGTTCTGATCTTTCCCCTTTCTGATGGAGGAAATGCTCAGCCACAGGCTTGTACAAGGCACTGCTTTTTCCTGAGAGAGTAGTCATTCATAATAAACATTAAAGGTGCAGTGTGTAAAGTTTAAACGTGTTAATAAACCTGTAATAATCACGTCATTCATAATAAACATTAAAGGTGCAGTGTGTAAAGTTTAAACGTGTTAATAAACCTGTAATAATCACGTCATTCATAATAAACATTAAAGGTGCAGTGTGTAAAGTTTAAACGTGTTAATAAACCTGTAATAATAGTCATTCATAATAAACATTAAAGGTGCAGTGTGTAAAGTTTAAACGTGTTAATAAACCTGTAATAATCACGTCATTTCAAAGACACCTTAAAGATACTGAGCTGTACAATCTTGCCGTACAGTGAAGAAGAAGAATAACTCCGCCCCCAGCCAGGACAGAGCTGCTAAGCCCCGCCCCTTTGATTGAAGAGCAGTTCATGAGGCATGAGGCATGTAGTGTAGTGTCAGGACAGAGAGGCTGGGTCGGAAAAAAGGCGTGTTCATGTTTTTACTGCAACTGCAGTTCACCTCACAGGCAGCAGAGGGTGCTAAACATTACATACTGCCCCTTTAATATACTTAACAATCACATATACAGTTATTTGTGTATAAATTATAGCTCTGGTGCTGGGAGAGCTTTTAAATGAATGTTAATTAGTGAATGAGTTGGAAAGGTGAGCGCAATGTTAGTATACTGAAACGTTTAACTCTGGGACGAGCCGGACCAGGACCAGGACCAGGACCAGGACCAGGACCAGGACAAGGACCAGGACCAGGACGAGGACCAGGACAAGGACCAGGACGAGGAGACACTGACCTTGTCTTGATATAATGACTGTTGATGTTGAGAGATAAAATCGTATGGCGTTTCCGCCTCACTGAGCTATTTGTGGTCTGTAAATGTCAAGGACTTCAGAGTCGCTCAGGACGAGTGTGAGAGATGGAAAGAGACAGATGATGAAGTCTGGATCAGACCAGAGCACGATGCTGCTTTATAAACTTTAATATTAACTATTAAACTTTTTTTTTTTAATTTTGACACTACTGTGTATAAATAATAACCACTAATATTTACTATTCCTATTAATTATAACTGTAACTTTATAATGACCATTTAATAACCATTCAGCTGTGATTAAGAATTAAAGAACGATAAGCGTTATCTCTAAATAACTACTGAGCTTTTATTATTACTGATAAGATTATGATATTTATAATTCATTAATATAATATTTATGTGTAATTATTAGTGATTTACAACTCAAATGTCAAAAAACTACTATAATAATTTACATTTCTTGTTACAAGGTAAAAGACCCAGAAACTCTACATAAAAAAAGCCTTGTACTGTTAATGGCTTATAATTATTGTTAATTAACTGTTATTAAGGATTAACAACACTCTTAGAAAAAAAAGGAAGAAAAACTCTTAAGGGTTCTACATTTTTAAGTCTATAACTTACTACAAATAATTTTTAACTGGTATTAGCAATAAACTCTTAATGTTAAATATTAATGACCTGTGATCTATAATTATATAATTACTGTAATAAGATATTAACAATAATAAGAATAATACTAACAAACGAATGATTTAAAATTATTAATCACAATTTACTGTCAATTACTAATTACTAACTGTTTATATCAGTTTGTTGTGTTGTTTTTATTGAAGTGTTATGAATAAACTATTAACTATAAGCGCTTTTAAAAAAATATTATTAATGCTTAACTATTATTATTATTATTATTATTATTATTATTATTATTATTATTAAGTTATTATAAGTTATTAAGTGTTAATAAAGAGGGATTAGCTCAGTGATGTACAGTAGTGATCACACTCACATACCGCTGCTATTAATAGAACCAATCACATTACACTTCCTGGTTTAAACCCTGACAGTCTGTACTGGCCAATCAGAGCATGACTTGGGCTCAATAGACCAATCAGAGCAGAGATCCCGCCTCTGAAGCCTGACCTGTGTTGAATGTGGATCTGAGGAGAACTGAGGATTTGTGTAGAATGAGAGGAACAGCTGCAGCTTTACACAGATTAACAAGTGCAGGTGCAGGGAATAGCTCCAGATTTTACAGACTTCATGTTTTCATTTTTAAAACTGTAAAATTTGTTATATTTTTATAGAATAGACTCAATGTGGAAGGTGACATTGAGAGACAGAACACTGGGACTGTGTACTGTATTATATTACACTGTCATATGTGCTATTAATGCCATATATATAATATTATATTCATATTGTCATTTTATTACATTTATATTTCCATTATAATTATGTTAGATTAATGTTAGATTTATATGAATATGTATATTATATTTTGTGTCCTCCTCCCGTCTGTAGCTCTGTCTGCAGCCAGGATGTCCATCGTCAAGATCCACGCTCGTGAGATCCTCGACTCCAGAGGAAACCCTACAGTGGAGGTCGACCTTTACACGGAGAAAGGTCACACACACACACACACACACACACACACTCACACACACTCATACAATAAACTCTCACATCAGTAAACAGAAAGTCTTCATTTTCCATTTTTATTCTTTCTCTTTTACTTGGTTCCTCTCTCTCCATCTTCCTTTTTCTCACTCGCTCTGTTTCTCTCTCTCACTCTTTCTCTTTTTTCCTCTCATCTCTGTTGCTCTTTCTTTCTTACCTGTGTTTCTTTCCTATTCTTTTCCCCATTTCTCTGTCTGTTTTTGCCATCTTTCCTTCTCTCTCTCTGTCTCTCTCTCTCTGTCTCTCTCTTTTTCTGTCTCTCTCTCTCTCTCTCTCTCTCTCTCTCTCTCTCAGGTCGGTTCAGGGCTGCGGTCCCCAGCGGAGCCTCCACAGGTGTTCATGAGGCTCTGGAGCTGAGAGACGGAGACAAAACTCGCTTCCTGGGCAAAGGTGAGACACAAACATGCACTTGGTGCAACACTTGAGGACAGTTTGATTAAATATGAACTTGATGTTTTGTGTGTGTGTGTGTGTGTGTGTGTGTGTTTATAATAAAGGTGTGACTAAAGCTGTTGATCATGTGAACAAGGACATCGCTCCCAAGCTGCTGGAGAAAGTGAGAAAGTCTTCCGTCTGACTTCCTCTTTCACTCCTCTTTCACTTCTCTTTCACGTGTCTTTCACGCCTCTTTTACTTCTCTTTCACGTGTCTTTCACTCCTCTTTTACTTCTCTTTCACGTGTCTTTCACTCCTCTTTCAATATTCTTTCAATCCTGATAAACTAATGAGGATTTTTTTACCTGTTGAAGGTCAAAACTTTACGGTTTCATGTTTCATTATAAAGTTTTGTTTCCATTTATCCTGATAACTGATCACCTCCTGCAATAAACTCGCCTCATACACACTGCTGAGTCAAACACACGCCGCCATTCGTTCCAACGATCAGCTCAGATGTTGAAAAGAGGTTTCCATGGAAACGGTTACTGAAGACGAATGAAAGAATGATTGAATGAATAATGACATGTCTATGAAGAGAAAGAAGGAAGGAAAATGATTCGTATATTCAAGTCATTGTTAATATAAAAGAGTCGACTCGTTTGTGAACGATGCATCAGTATTAGAAACAGTTCCCTAACATGACATATTTACACACTGTTTATGGCTAAAATTATTATATTTGTTATATTTGTTGAAAGAAAGCTGACATTTTGTCTTATAAGTGATTGATGAATCGAATCATGAATGATTAATGAATTGATGAATCGTCTCTCCTCTCGTCTATTAGAAGCTGAGTGTTGTTGACCAGGAGAAGATCGATAAGCTCATGCTGGAACTCGATGCCACTGAGAACAAATGTGAGTGTGTGTGTTAATTTTTATAAATAATGAATATCTCATTAATTGGTTGAGATTCACGCTGTGGTTCAGGTGGTCACATGTTTCTCTTTGATTCTCAGCTAAGTTCGGTGCTAACGCTATCCTGGGTGTGTCTCTGGCGGTGTGTAAGGCTGGTGCGGCGGAGAAAGGTGTTCCTCTGTTCCGCCACATCGCTGACCTCGCCGGCCACGCTGATGTCATTCTGCCCGTTCCTGTGAGTCTGTCTCCATGGCAACACCCAATTAAACACACACATGTTTAACAGCAAGTGTAACCGTTGATCACTAGTTACGTGGACTCTGATTAGAGCAACAGTATATGCTTAAAATAATAATCTTACAATTACGTTGAACATTCCTCATAATCATAATATTGTTATGATTGCAGTATTACATTTATACAAGCTTCCAAAAGCCTTCACTCTTCCCCAACCACCTGTTTGTCCCTCGTTCCCTCCGCAGGCGTTTAACGTGATTAACGGTGGCTCTCACGCCGGGAATAAACTGGCCATGCAGGAGTTTATGATTCTCCCCGTCGGGGCGGCGAACTTCCGTGAGGCCATGCGCATCGGCGCTGAGGTTTATCACAACCTGAAGGGCGTCATCAAGGGCAAATACGGAAAAGACGCCACCAACGTAGGGGACGAGGGCGGCTTCGCCCCCAACATCCTGGAGAACAATGAGGGTGAGGCATAAAGTTTACATAAACACTGCTTCTCTCTGAAAGTCTCAGGCCACTACTGTGAACTTTAACCTGAGTGGATAACTTCGAAAGTGATTTCTCAACTAGCTAAACAATAGCTAAATTTATCTAGGCTTTAATAGATTCTTAAAAAAATAAGAGCTAGCTGAGAAAAAAAAAATATTAGTGTTTGTTAGGTCATGGCCATATAATATACTGTACTTCCCATGAATACTCACTCCTGATTGGCTTGACGGTGTATAATAAATAAGTGTTTTTGAAAATGTTATCACGATGCTGATGATACTATGTAACCATGACAACAAACAACAAATAACACTTTGGGCTCTGTCTCTATTTACACCTCACTCCGTGCTAGTTCTAGATGTTATTTCTAGATCTAGTCTGATCTTTGTGTCTGTGTGGGATCTCCAGCTCTGGAGCTGCTGAAGTCAGCCATTGAGAAAGCCGGCTACGCCGATAAGATCGTCATCGGCATGGATGTCGCTGCCTCTGAGTTCTACAGGAACGGAAAATACGACCTGGACTTCAAATCCCCTGACGATCCCAAACGCCACATCACTGGAGACCAGCTTGCAGATCTGTACAAGAGCTTCATCAAGAATTACCCGGGTCAGTACTATCAGGGGGTGAACCTGGTGTTTACTGAAGTTAACGCTTTCATTAATAACTGTGTTGAATTCTCACTCTTTCCTCTGTGATCCAGTCCTGTCCATTGAGGACCCCTTCGACCAGGACGACTGGGAAAACTGGACGAAGTTCACCAGCTCTGTGGACATCCAGATCGTAGGGGACGACCTGACAGTGACGAACCCCAAACGCATTCAGCAGGCTGTGGAGAAGAAAGCCTGCAACTGCCTGCTGCTCAAAGTTAACCAGATCGGCTCAGTCACTGAGTCCATTCAGGCGTAAGTATATATATATATATATATATATATATATATATATATATATATATATATATATATATATATATATATATATATATATATATAT
>CM040480.1:886545-903063 GCA_022758105.1 Pangasianodon gigas
CTCTAACGCAGACTCTAACGCAGACTAATGCAAACTCTACCGCAGACTCTAACGGAGTCTCTAACGCAGTCTCTAACGCAGACTCTAACGGAGACTCTAACGCAGTCTCTAACGCAGACTCTAACGCAGACTCTAACGCAGTCTCTAACGCAGACTCTAACGCAGTCTCCCTATAATGTGATGTATGTCATATTTTGTTTTGCTCTTTTTGTAAAACAATCAATGATCTTTAAAACACTGGACATGGAAGGTTCCGGAAATCTAAAAAAAAAAAATGGATGCAAAAAAAGTCTGGATTTTTGTCATGGAGATCATTGTAGATCAACGCTGATCTACAATAGTGACATTGTTATTTTTATGTTAATTTATTTAATGTAGTTGATCAATTAAAACGTGTGCTCTCTGACATTTGCTTCTTTACAAACTGACACTAAATTTCCTCATGTCTATAGATATCAGTGTGTCAGACAGAGTTAGAAACACATCAGCAAATCTGTCTGAGACACTGAACAAGCCGTCTGAGGAGATGCCGCTGTGGGCGGAGTTCCACATGCACATTCATGCTACACTGGTAGCTTTAACCCTCCATTACTTGTAGCTATATTAGGCTTGTAGTTCCAGGGATAAGCTAAAAAAGCAAACAGATTTTTAGCTTTAAGATTGAACTCGGCTGCATTTCGGATTATGAACATTTCAGATAACGCAAACCTTGTGTGCTGAGTGGCGCTCGTTCTTCCCCGTGTGCTTTTCCTCAGATCGGGATCGGGATCTAACGGAATGCTGCTGACTCGTCTGCTCTTTCTTTTTACACGACCACAATAATGTGGCACTGCTCAGGGTTTATGGAGCTGTGCCAAGCATGGGGTGGAGGGGGCGAGTCGGGGTGTCATGCTGGTGTGAAAAAAGCAGACTGAACAAAAACAGGATGGTACGTGCCAAGTGCCAATTGTCTCCTCGTTAATAGGCATCGAAATGGCAACTTGTGTTGGCATCTGTGTTATCATACAGGTGAACACGCTCCTGGGAAAGGGAGTGTTTCTTTTCTCAGCTCCTCCGAAGAGAGACGGCGTGGCCGCTTTGTCATCCCAGTCCTAACTGGATTAGTCGTGCCAGTGCGATCCCGGTTTTCACACCGCTGTCTACTTCCCATCTCATTTTAATGTGATTAGCCCAGCTCCTGTGGTCCGGGACACAACGAGGATGGCAAGGGGGCACCAAAGGGCAGAGGATAAAGTGTCCCTTAAAAGATAGTGTGCTTGGTCGGATTGAGACGATGCAACAATGGACGCTGAACTCTACTGAAATTGTTCTTATTTTTTTTACAACACCAGAAATGACACCTCATAAACTTTCCTATGAAAGAATAGTAATAATGACACTTTAGTATATTTCAGAAAAATGCAATTTTTTTAAAATCAAACCAGTTTTCATCATCGCGTCAATCCACGCGATGATGAAAGATGAAATGAAATGTGAAAGATGATGAAATGTAAGAGTGGAATGGAAGAGTTTTTTAAACTGACACCTAGTCCACACTAATACACGGATAAATAACGGAGTATCCAGTTTGCTTTTCCATACACACTAGAATGCACTCTCAGAAGCACATTAATCTGAAAAAGCTGTTTTAGGACTGTTGTAGTGTGGATAAGTGAAAGATTATTCTATTCAATAAACTCTGAAATGATCTCCAGAATTCCAAGATGGTGGAACTTTTTGTGATGCAGATTTCTGTAGCCAGGTTACTTCCCTGTTTGACTTTTTTTTTAAAATAGTACACGTATAAGTGATGGTGGAAAATCTGCTTTATGTTTTGAAAACAAACAAAATGGCGTAAATGAACATCACGCCGTTTTCTGTCACTTTCAGGTTTCGTTGTGGACTGAAAACTTTTCTAAGCACAGACATACAAACATTATTAACTTAGCACAAAACATAATGTTTGTCGTCTGCCTGTTAAGGCTGCGCATTTGGACAAAGTGTGCAAATTATCAAATTATTTATTAAGTTATTTAACTGAATGGACTCAAATGACTCGAATCACTGAAGAGACTGAATCACTGAAGCCACCACTGAACCCTTAAAGCACAAGTTATAAGATCAATTCTGCTATTTTATGAAATTCTCGATGTGCAAATGTTTTTTTAATTTATATTTTTGAGTCAAGTGTTTGATCTCGTTAGCTCCATTAGCCTCGTAGCTCCAGTGCAAAACTGAAATTTCAAGCTTCACATGTTAAAGATGTCTCAGCTGATCGTCTTAAATTTGGGGAAAGATGGAAAATGTGTCTTTTTTTCCTTGAATATATATCCAAAAAAACTGAAACTTGCCCTGGCTCTCTAGTCATTCTTTCTCAGAGACACTCCAGATAATCTGTTTAACCTTTATGCGTCGTTCTTTATCAACTCAGGTTTCATCTCTACATGAGCTCCACGTGGTCTTTACTACAGTGTTACAGTAGAACATGGAGGACACTCCTCCACCTCCTGCTGAGTCCCACGGTGGGTAAAACGCCATTCACGTGAGCTCACAACACTGGCACAGAGGATTAGAGACACTGATTAAGACGGTGGCACCCCAGTGTTTGTGTGTGTGTGTGTGTGTTTATTCAGGATGAGAAGATGGCACAGTGGGAGAAGAAGATGGTGTCTGGGGAACACAGAGAGATGTTTAGAAGGAAGGGTCCAGTGTGAAAGCAGGTGTCTGTCTACAGTGAATGAAACCGGCTGCTAATTAAACAGGCACATTTATCCATTTATTTATTTGTGTGTCTCTTTCACTGTCGGACACATTCTGGAGAAAGTCTAGAGGATGTGTGTGTGTGCTTTTACTCAGTGGGTAGACTGGTGTAAGCGTCTGTGTGGGCGTATACATGAGGTGAATGTTATTTAGTGCACTTCAGACCATTGAGACCATCCGTGAAGCAAAAAATTTACAAAACCCTACAACCTAAAAAGGTTATGCATTGGAGATATGTGAAAAAAGGCCACCGGATGGCTAGATTTGTTTTGCAACTGATTGAAAAAAAGTTACTCTTAAAATATAAATATAAATATATAAATATATAAATATATATATATATATATATATATATATTTCTTTTAACATTGGTGTGTAAGATGTTGTAATAATGCACAAGAACCCTAGAAAACTAAATGTAAAATAAAATGTTAAGATGATTAAAGGAATTAATATATAACTAGCATAAATTTTAGCGTGGGCATATTTTTGGACACCCCCACTCCTCTCCTCAATTGGTATCTTCCAAGTGACGCAAAGACGTAACGCAAGATGGCGCCGTAGTAACCGCTGTGTTTCTTCTACGCGGCCACAATTTTCTTCTTTATCATGAGAGTAATTAATAAAACATCTTCCGGAATGTTTATCTGCTCTTTTCCTGACTGCCAGGCGTCCTACGATAAAGAGTGGAAGCTTGAGGCGCATCTGTGTAAACACACCGGAGTGGTGAGTTATGATAGCTGACATGGCTAACTGTCCTCGTGTTTTGACAAATCCCGCCTCCTGCACTACTCGCTGATTGGGCAGCAGTTGCCTGTCTGTTAAGTCTCCTAACCAATCACAGCACGAGCCCTAAGTAGGAGGCGGGACTTGTCAAAGCGAGACGTAGAGAAAGCCAATCAGCGTAGAGGAGTTATATGAATATTTATTTTATTTATGCGCGTTAAAATATTTTTTTTTTCTATGTAATAATTTTTTTCACAGCATTTAAAGTAGATATAATTTATATTTATATAATTATAAAGTATATAATTATAAGATATTAATATTTTAATCACCTCTCAGGCTTGTCAGGTTTTTTTTTTTTCTCCACAATTCAGGCCTGTTTAATTAGTTAAATCAGGAAATAAGGATTTTTTTTTGTCCATCTGGGGATCTCAATGTTTGACACGTGATCTATACAATTTTTCAAACCACACACAAATGACACTAGTCATAAATGTTAGATGTTAAATGTATTATTAATATTTTATAAATTAAATTGACTTTGTGTTGTTGGTTATATTCATTTACAATTGAATGGAAATCTCTACTTGGACAAATTTTCAAAAATCAATTAATTACATGCCATGCACAAGTGATCTCAGTTTAATAATTAAAGTAATGGTGGTAGAAATACTTTGCGTTTAAAATAATATGAGAATGTTCAGTGATACTTCTGTGTAATATCTACAAAGTAAATGACATAAAAACATTTTAAAAAAGAGAAAAAAAATCATAAAATTCTAATAATAAATAAAAAGTTTACACATTTTAATTAACAATTCTGTACAAAATATTAACACAAAAACAGCTTCTTCAGAATCAGAGTTTGTAATGATATTTTAAAAAGTCAGAAAACGATATCGTGAAACCTGCGATAGTAGATTATATCGATTATTTATATTATATTATAAACCCTCGGAGAAGATTATGTCGTTATAATCATTCACCCCTAGTGTACAGTGAACTTAACAAGATAATGTATGACAGAATAAATAGAATACACACTATACGGTAATTACTGAACATTTTAGGAAGGAAATCCCTGTGTGTGTGTGTGTGTGTGTGTGTGTGCGCGCGTAAATTACGAATATTAATAATTTGCGTAGCCAAATACACGAGCGTCCCAGATTATTAGATTACGAGATTATCAGATCTGGGCAGGAAAACTCAACTGGTTAGATTATATTCTGTCTTATTTGTAAGTTCTGGATAAAAGCTTCAACAAATGCAATTAAAATTTAAATAAATGTGATCTTTACTGTTCGAGGTCCTATAGTTAACCCTGTGCTGCTGTTATTGTTGTGTTTGTTGTGAAATTCATAATGCCGTGATGATGTGTGTTGCAGAGGCCGTTCGAGTGCGAGTACGCTGGATGCAGCAAATCGTTCTGCAGTAAATCTCATCTCGCTCGTCATGAGCTCACTCACACCGGAGAGAAACCCTTCAGGTGAGTCTTCAACACCTGAGCACTTTATTTTATAGATTATTTTTAAGACTAAATCTCATTTCAGCTTTTCTTTTTTCCCATCACCAGCTGCAGCGAGGACGGATGCACGGAAAGTTTCACCACCAACTTTAACTTGAGGAAACACATTTCACGCAAACACAGACAGGAAGCGAAGCTGTACACCGTGAGTCACTGTGATTTATTGATTTATTTTATTTATTTATTTATTTTTATCTTAGTGTAGGTTTATCGTAACGTTTCTGTGATTGGCTCCTGCAGATTTATGTTTTGAAAAGCAAAATAAAAGTGTAGCACCATAAGTCAGTCAAATTAACAACAAATATTGTGTAGTGAAAAATGAACTTAAATTAAAACAGTGATGTTTAAAAAAATATTAAAATGTATTTATGTTTGTTGCAAAAGTCACGCAGTGTGTGACGGCTTTTTACGATTTTACTTCCCAGTGGCAGAATTATTGGGATCCTTAAATGGAAATCTATATAATATTGTAAAAAATAAATAAATAAATAAATAAATAAACACAATGTTTTAAATCTTCTTTTGGAGATACTGTTTGCTTTTCCTCTAATGAATATCATTAAAAAAAAATTCTTGAATGAATATTTTCATGTTGTAGTTTTTTAGGTGAAAAAATTATATTATTGGCACCCCTAAATATTATTTAATATGAATTAAGGGGTGCCAATAATTTTGAAATGAGTATTTTACATAAAAGGAATGCACTAATTAATTTAAATATTTTATGTTTTGGTGGAAAAAACATTAGTTTTAAATAAAACTATTCAACATCCCCATATGTATAAGATGAGGTCACAGGTCTGTGTATTTTCTTGTTTATTCAGTGTGTGTTTGAGGGATGTGGCAAAAGCTTCAGGAAGAACAACCTGCTGAAGACTCACGAAAGCACACACACACTCCAGCTCCCGTACGAGTAAGCACGGCTCGCACTCTTTCTTCTTTCTGCGTTTGGTCCCAAATGAAGGGAAGAGTTCAGTGAAAAATCATCACTTCACAGATGACCTTGTTACGCTCCGTACGTAGAGTTTTTATTTAATAGCAGCGACTTTCGCACGCTGTAGTTCATCCCAATTCACTTACTTACACTATGCACTACTTTTTGTTTTGTGAAGGAAAAGTACATACTTTTGAGTGTGAGCAAAAGAGCAAAATGCAAATAGTGGGACGTACTAACTAACACGTCATGTAACGGACAGAAGAGAACGCTGTTGCCTAGTTACGCACGCTGTCACCGTAAACGAACTCCTCGCTGCATTTCTTCATTCATTATTCTTTATATCATTTATACTGTATCATTTAATGTACCATTCCCTTGATTTATTCATTTAAGTTCTTACACTTAAATACGGAAGACATTACACTCGTCCGCCACGTTCGCAGGTCGAATTCGGTGAAGCAAACCATCACAAAACTCCTCCTCTATCCCTCACACAAGGAATTGTGGGTAATATGTGCTGAAAGAGTGTCTACGGATCCACACTTCGTAAATCTACCAGAAATAATCGACCCTCCGGGAACCTCTGGGATCTTCATTTCAATATACTACGATTTGAGACGCGCTAATTCTAATCTCGGCTACTGCGTAGGACGGATAGAAGGCGAATTGAGACGCAGCATTTGATTTACGCCACAAGTCTGCCTTTAAACAGTGGGAGGCGGGGTTTACGTGGGGGCGGAGTCATACCAAATTGCACTAAAAACAAAAATTCTGAAAGATTCTGATGACAGCTGACGGAAATACCGTTTAATAACGTAGAGTTTTCATCAAACTGTTAAGACTCTTAATCATATTTCCACAGAAATCCACGACAGTTTGATCTGATTAAATTTAAAGAATAAATAAAGCCATTTCTCTTCCCCTCAGTTATCTTATTGTGTATTGTATAAATATAGTTTAAATGCTTTCTTTATAAATGTTTCTTTTTTCAGATGTACGTACGAGGGCTGTGACAGACGCTTTGCAAATCCGAGCAAACGAAAACGTCATGAGAAAGTACATAACGGTGAGCGCTTAATATTTCCAACATAACCGAAGGGTTAGCTTCCATTAAATATCGGATTTATTGCAGTAAATCACACGATTCCCATCTGCACGGTTTAACTCTGTTTACTGTCCTATAGATTAACACTTTACTCTGATTCCTAGACACGTGTGAACGACCTTCATGTTAAATTAAACAATACATTTCCCAAAATAGTGATGAATAATTTCAATATTAGGCAAAATTTATCCATATTTGTGCAGCTCTTTTAATTTTTCATCTCTATGCTTATTGTATCATGTAAATATATACAAGTACGTTTTATAACATGTAGTGATGATATATAAATAAATAAATAAATAAATATAATTAAAAAATAATTATAGAAATAAATCATTCTAGAAGCATGGAGTGTTAATTTTTTTTTAGATGTGATTTCTTGGTAGCCGGAATAAAAACATAAATAAAATTAATATATATAATAATAATGATAATAATACTAATGTTAATATAATAATAATAATAATATAAACTCGTATAGTAGATGTGATTTTTAATACCATTTTAATGGATTCCAGTATTCAATAATCATTCCAATATTCAAATGGATTTTATTTTTGGGGGAAATTGCATGTAATGTTACAGTTATAAGAGACTTAATTTGTTATTTTTGTTCAGATTTCGTGTCTTTCTTGAACGGTTTGTTGTTGTTGTGAACGTGAGCAGGTTACACGTGTCCGGCTGAGGATTGCTCATTCGTGGCGAAGAACTGGACTGAACTTACCAAGCACAGGAAAGAGCATAAAGGTCAAATAAAAAACAGCAAAAGCTAATCTAGGTTTAATTCAGTGAGAATTTTTGATTAAAGTGGTTGTGTGTGTGTGTGTGTGTGTGTGCAGTGAGAGTGCAGTGTGACGAGTGTAAGAAGACGTTCAGGGATCGCTGGTTCCTGAAGCAGCACCAGCGCGTTCACTCCGAAGCTCGGCTCGTGTTTCTGTGTCCGAGAGACGGATGTAAGCGTTCCTACACCACCGCCTTCAACCTGCAGAGCCACATCCTGTCCTTCCACGAGCAGGAGCGAGCGTTCAGCTGCACCGAGCCCGGCTGCCCCAAAACCTTCTCCATGAAGGTATTATTATTATTATTAATTATCCATTAGTTTTGTGTATTAATTTTGTGTAATTATAAAACATCCATCCATCCAAACTGATATGCCACTGATCATCAAAGTGCTGACCAATCAAAAAAACTGAAAAGCATGTTCTAAATTAATTAATTAATGCTTATTCAGAAAAAGTACAAGGTTCCAAAAAAAACAAAACAAAAACACAGTGCATCCTTCAAATCAGGACTGGACGATGATGACAAAAATCTCATATCACGATACTTTTACACGATATTTCTGTGATACACAGGTTTACGAACAAACTTCCAGAAGAAAACTGTTTGATGATTTATATAACGTCTGTAACGATTAATCTAACTTATTTTTTTAACATTTGTTTTTATAGAAAGTACAAAAATTTAACAATGCAAATATAAAAATAATGAAAATTTTCTGAATAATTTTGACGTCGTTACAATTTTAATGATTGATTACAAAATCAAACTGCTTCCAGTCAGTTTGTAATTCAATTTATTTTTAAAAATATGATTATATAATTTTATATCATAAAAAAAAAAAATTAAAAAGATATTATGTCTGTGATATCTCAGAAAAGCGTGCTTTATCACGATATCTATATTACATCATCATATCGCCTGGCACTACTTCGAATACGTTAAAATCCAGGCTAACAATAAATAAAACAAATAAAATATAAAGCTATTAGATGTGTTCGGCTCATGGAACGGGACGTCCTGCTTTCAGCTGGTTTCCTTCTTACTGGAGTTTTCAGTGTTTTACTCTAAAAGTGAGATGAAAACTCAGTGTTTACTGATACAGTCACTGCTGCATTCATATTATTACTGATAATATTTATAATTTACAAATTACTGTTCGTACGAACAAAAGAAAATGTTCGTAGCAGTTTTAGATGTAGCTTGTTTCTAATTTAGAGATTAGAATTGAGATTGTTTATCTATGTATAGTTTTGTTTTCTGTTACATCACTCACACTGCTAGCACTAAACTAGCTAAACTAGACACTGGTAAATATTTCGTATTTTATTTTTATTTGTTACTTTACAGTTAAAACACATCAAAAACCTCACTGTACTGGAAGTCTTAAAGAAGAGAGTCAAGTTTCATTTACTTTAAAAAGTTGTACTGATCTTTTTTTTTTTTTTTAAATGATTTTATATGTTTTTCCCCATGCAGCAAAGTTTACAGCGTCACTCTGTGGTTCATGACCCCGAGAGAAAGAAACAGGTAATGACTGATTAAATGTTTTTTTTCCCAGAAATTTGCATTTCACATGATGATGTAACGCTGTGTTCACGCTAGCAAGCGACAGGTGATCATTTATTTCCTATGTGACGTAGCAACATGGAGCTGTGACTCCAGAAACAAGCTTTTTTTTTTTTTTTTAAAGTGAAATTTTGCTAATTGTACAAAATGCAAATTAGTTATGACACAATAAGGCAGTAAATTACAATGATTGGCTCCAGTAGATTTCTCTGACTGACTTCATTTGCATCTCATTAAGCTGTGTTCAGATATGGAGTTAAAAAATAAAAATAACTGAGGGTTCATCTTCTGGATTTTATTATTGTTAAAATAGATTCTACTAGGTTTTGTGTGTACGCTATACAGGAACCAGTAAATTTCTTAACTAGGGTTAGGCCATAGGCCACGCCCACAACAGACAAACCAACAGCGATTGTTTGCTTGTTACTGTGAACACAGGCCAAGTCGTCAGCTTTAGCACCGAGTAGTTGCTGACTCCGAGATAGAAATGAAACATGTTTTTTTATTTTTTGCTTTTTCAGAAGAAACCCCGTCCCACACGATCACTGGCGTCTCGTCTGAGTGGCTACAAAACGCCAAAAAAACGCCAATCGGAAACCCTGGACCCTGGTGAATCTCCTAACTCTGTGACCAGCCAATCAGAAACATCCAAATCAGACAGCAATCAGGCAGTGATCTCATCAGAACCTGTCAAGGATGATGTAACAAACGCGGCCATGTCTGATGGTGCTGAAATCGTCCAATCAGAGCCAGTGACGTCTGAAAGTTCTGTCGTTCTCATATTAGAGCCACTTGTGTTGGAGAGTCCATCAGATAGCCAATCAGAAAACAGTGAATTTCATAATGTTGTAGAAACCAGCCAATCAGAAATCAGTAAATCTCATAATATAGCAGAGACCAGCCAATCAGAACTCTCAGAATTTGTAAATATAGTTGCCGTCCAATCAGAAATCATTGAATCTCTTGATACAGTAGTGACCAGCCAATGAGAATCCATCAGATCATTAGCTGTGTACTTATTCGCACTTGTGACATCTGACAGTCTGATAACTGACCAGTCAGATCTCAGTGTACATCGTCCAATCAGATGCCAGTAAAGTAAAATGACACATCTTTACCAGTTTTTTTTTTTTTTTTAAACCACATCTACAAAAAGTTACATTCAATTTCATTTATTTACTCGTTACATAATGCACCCCAGTGTAGGGTAAACAGTAGGTTGCCATAGCAATGTGTTTAGAAAATGTCTGAAACAAGTTATTCAGGAAGTTAGTTTGGATATGTATCCCTTTAGGTTCTATCCTGATCTCAATAACGTTTGTATAAATTGACTTTTTGTCGTATTCATCGACGCCACCCGAGCGTGTGTGAAAAGCTGTTTCATTGTCATCACATCACTGCTGCTGAGAGTCTCTGTCCCGCTCTGATGGAGATCCGAGCGGTTCCTGTTCCCCGAGGTTTGGTTTGGGGGTGTTGGAGGGAGTCTGCGCTGCGGGTCGCGTCCCCTGCGCCTGCAGCTCTTTAGCAGACGGAGGACGCAGGACGCAGCTGGCCGCTCGACCCTCACGGATGAGTTTGGGTTTGTTGATGAAGCCGAGCGGAGCCGTTATTCTCCCGACCATCTCGTCCAGAATCATGTCCTGTGACCAGGAAGAGACAAGATCACCTGAGTGTGTGCTGACTTTACACTTTCACATCACAGATTATGATATTATTACCATTATTACTGTACACCTTTACCTGTAGCTAGCTAGCAGACGGAACTAGCTCATTACACAGTTTCAGAAGTTACACATGTAGACATTTTGCCTTTGTGCGTTAAGGTTTATGATTGTCTTCATTTTTTAATGCATTATTTCAGGGACAGACAATTAATAATAATAATAAAACTCCTCAGTGATAATGATCTGTACACTCAGTCCTGAGTCCTGTTGGAGTGTAAAAGTGTAATGGACCCAATGTTTAATATTTTGTTATTAAAAAAAAAAAAGTTTCATAAATAAAACATTTACCATAAATACTTATCCTTATCTGCTAATTGTGTTGTTACTGGTTCTGTCCTAAATAACAGCATGGATGGTTTTGTTTTCAGCCTGTAAATTAGTTTGGCTTAAAAAAAAATGGCTTATGCTGGAATACCAAGTCATAATTCTGTGTTATTTCTGTCATTTTGATTAACAGATTAAAAATAACCCTATGATTAGTTGTCAGTAGTAATGGCAGGCAGTGTATGAGCTTTTATTAATAAAGCTGTAATAATGACGTAACGCTGTATTAAGGATGGTCAGTGTGTGAGATTACCAGCGGCTGCTCGCTCCGGTCCCGTCTCGGCTTCAGCGTCAGTCTCACGTGGTGCTTTTTCTCCAGCCAGCTCGTTACTTGTTTTAGTTTTGTGTCCAGGTCGTGTAGCGCGATATCAGAGGACAGAGTCAGGTCCTTCACCTGGACGACACCTGCAGGAGGGAACACACACACACGGTGAAGTCCAGTATCACCAATGCTCACTGTCTCGCCATGCTTCTCTGTGCCTGTCAGTCCCAGTGAAGGAGGTGTGGCCTTTGTGTCATTCACTCCTAATAAAGAAGGCATGGCTTATGTGCCCTTCAGTCCTATTAAGGGAGGCATGGCCTCAGTCAGTCAGGTTACTAGTCTTGTCATTCCCAAGGAAGAAGGCGTGGCCTGTGTACCTGTCCGTAAAGTAGGTGTGGCCTCTACACTTGCAAGTCCCAATGAAGGGAGGCATGTATCTCTGCAGCCTGGAGCCAGCTCCAAAGAGGTGGTACAGCTCGATTCTACTGGCTATCTTCCCTAAGCTTAACCCCTCCACTTGCTGATCTCCACCCACTAGCATTATAAGTCCCTCTGACTGTAACTCCTAGTGAAGAAGACATGGCGTCTGTGCCTGTCAGTCCCAGGGACATCACATTATATACTGAAACCTGTCTAAACTGTAAAATATTAAATGTATTTTTGTTACATCAACATCAGTTGTTAGAGTGTGGAAATGATTTACATGTCATACAACACTCACCTGTCGCCTTGGTCTTCTGTTTCTCCCGCAGTTTCATCTGCTCCTCGTGAATCTGTTTCCCGCTCATGAGCCGGTACACCGGCGGCTCGGCGTTCTCGTTCACAGGCACCAGCTTCAGCCCTTTTTCATCCATGAGCCTCAGGGCGTCGGCCCGGTGCATGGTCCCCAGGTTCTCGCCCTCCTCGTCCAGCAGGAGCAGGTGGCGTTGGTGGATCTTCCTGCCCACACTGCTGATGGTGGTTCGAGCTTTCGGGTCCTGTTTCTTCTTCTTCTTCTCCTGTGGTTCACTCTCGGCGGTGTCTCCGTCGTCACCCGTGGCAGTGGAGAACAGTGTCCACTGCTGGAGCTTTATGCCCAGGTAACTCCATGTGGTTCTGCTAGACTGAGGTTTATACAGGAGGAGGAGTGTCACTGGGCTTGTCGAGGGACACGAGGCTCTCGCTGCACGGCTCAGAGCCAACCTCAGACAACCTAAAGACATTCTGTGGAAGAGAACGAGACATGTTAGTCTGTTCTTCAGTGTAAAGGTGGGAAGAAAATCATAAAATGAGTCAAATCTGGAGAATTGACACTTGCTAGTATGAAAACATGCTAAGAGTTCTAGGTTGTCAGGTTCTATACTATTGACTGGTAGGTTGTGAGTTCGAATCCCAGAACTGCCAGAGGACGACTTTTACTGACATACAACTGAAGTTTTAGATAAAATAGGCCAAAAATATAAATGCAAATACTATGTCTATGCATCTTAGGTCTTAAATTAAACGTTACAGTAAAGTCATGTAGTTGAGCAATAGATAGTGGTGTTACTGTCAAAGCAATAAAGAAGAGGAACGCACTTAATGCTTTAAAATAACTACACATGCATGCTATTAACACTGCTATGGATAAATTACCTACAAAATACCTACATTCCCAAGCTACTCTCGAGGTAATAAATAAAAGCCCTAACTCTTCACGCTATTTTAAAGCGTCCTGCTGAATTCTGACCGTCAAAACACAAGGTATAAAGATGTTCAACCCGCTGAGACAGAAGTGTGTTAATCTCTATTCACTGTGTTTAAAAAGTAACCAAACTGAAGAACACAAACCTCTTCTCTGCAAAACAAACCAGCCTTGAAACATGAACCTTCTCGTTAGGGGGAGAGTTTCCCCATCGGCGCGTGTTGATGACGTGGCATCATGGCGTTCATGTGTATCCGCTTCTGTGTTTGTAGTTTTCTCAACAGATTCACGACTACAAGTCAGTCACTTTCTGTGGACTAGTAAGAAAAATATTAACACTGTAAAAAAAAAAAAGGTTCTTATTATACAACTATAGTTATTATTATTTCGACTTACTAGTGGGATATAGATTTATAATAAATTATTATAATTTGAATGTGAATTGTGTAAGCATATTAATTAATTAATGAATTAATTTTGTATCCCTATATGAATAGGACAATTTATTATATCTAAAAGTGTAGAAATCAAATCACTTCAAACAGATTACTTCCTATATTATTATTATTATTATTATTATTATTATTATTATTATTATTAATCCTGTTGTGTTCATTTGTTATATATTTATTTATAAAAATACCTAAATCTCAAATATTCATTTTCTTCTTATTATTATTATTCTTATTCTTATTATTATTATTTTACTAAATTCAATATCATCTTAACAAACGTGAAAGTTGCTTCAGAGTCTGTTTTTTTTTCTCATGGAGCTGAAAATAAAAAGCACAACCTGCTAAAGAAATACATTTAAACTCAAATCTTTTCATTGTAGGAACAATCAGAAGCATAATGACATGAAAGGAACGTGGGGCTGAATATAAAACCGGCGTGGTCGGGTTTTAGAGAAGCTGCTCAGCTGTACCTAACTCGAGTTGACACAGTTTGACCCAAACCGTGCGGCTCTGTGGCCTACTTTGCCCTGCCCTTTTCTTTAAAAAAAAAAAATTCCTGTAGAGGTCTCCTGCTGTGTAATGCATTCATATGTATCAAAATTCGAACATTATTAATAATCCTATAATATAACTTACTGCTTTGATCCTGAATTATTCCCAAAGGGTCTCAAAAGAGAACATCGCCTTTTCTTCTAGAAAGACTCCTTTATCTGCTTAGTGTGTTTAGCCGAGGCTTAGTGATGAACAAAAAAAGCTCACTACTGCACAAAAGTGCTTTTGAGCGTGTGTGTGAGGAAGCCACCCTTAAAGGCTCGGAGTCGTGTTTTGTTGTTTGCTTTCTTTTCAGTGTTTACCAGTGGAGTTTATATTGACCCTCGCTGGCGTGTAGCCCACTCCTTCACAAAGCACATCTCCTTTTCCATAGACTCCATAATTAAGCAATAATAAAGGGTTTAAAATATGTTTCAGGCTTTAGAGGGCGAGGCAGTGTGAGCGACCTCAGGCCTCGCCTCTATAGAAACAGTAAATCTAGAGATTTTACACTCAGATGAGCAGCAATGGATTAATTTGTTTAATGCTGACAGATACAAAGAGGCCCTAATCTGCGCTTTCTTCGCTGGCCTTTACCCAGAAAGCAACAGAGACATGGCTATGTTTCTCAGTCTCTCTATCACCTGCCTGTCTACAGGTGCCTCCGACAGCCCCCACCACCAACAGGAAAACCCAAGGGTCAAAGGTCATAGCACAGAAAGTCGCCATGTGAACAGAAAGAGAAGAAATTTCATATCAGAATGAGTAAAATGACTTATATGTTGATACTTGTGTGTGTGTGAGAGAGAGAGAGATCAGTCACCTTTTCTCCTAACGAACAAGGATGTGATCAATTAAATGTAAAGCTTAAAATACATATATAATAAGAGAAGGCATTGCAATACGTGCATCTCACCCACGTGGCCCCTTTTGTCATGCGATCTTCGTCTCTGACCTCTCGCTCCCGCCCGCTCCCACCTGCATGAGAGTAAAAACTTTGTTTGTAGGGATGCCATGAGATCTCAGTCCCAATGCACACCTATAGATCAAAATATTTTGTCCTGTAGCTTTGTGTTAAATACACCTGGCCTGTACGCAACCTCAAGCGTATGATTCAAGTCAATTAAATGATGTAAAATTAACATGAGTATTGTATCTCTGAAACAACTTCTGTGCAATTTTTCCCCTTTATACTGCCAGTTAGGTATATAACACTCCAGGGAGACACATATGAAAACCTTTAATGCACAAATTTTGAGGTTAGGCGATGATAATGATGACACACACACACACACACACACACGTAATATACAGTAAATTCAGGTAAAATGGGACAGGTTAATTTAGCAGCATTTATTTTCTGCCCTGATAAATGAAAGTCAAAACTGACAGAAGCAACATGACATAACTCATGTGACATCATACATGGGGTCAGCATCAAACAGGAAGTTCAGCCAAAAAAACCTAAGGTAGAAAAAAATGCTTTAGGTAGTGTTTTGATAAGGTTATAAACTAATAAACAATATTAATATATTCCACATATTTATGATGCATATAAATAAGAGGAACTACTGTAACAAAATAAGCATAACATTAGTTCCAATCATGTACAGATATTTATAATTTAAACATTTTCATGCTGTCCCAAATTACCAAACATGGTTCAGGGTAATTGGATCAGCCTTAAAATACAATACGTGGAGAGTAGAAAAGTGAAGGGATCTAATGGATTCATGAAATGCTCACAACTATTGTTACGTGATGCATTGATGGATTTTCTGTGCATTAAATGGTGTTTTTATGAAACATCTTAATAATCAGGGGAATAAAGTAGAGATTACTCAGGCGTATTATTTAGTACACTATTTGGCCAAAGGTTTATGGACACCTGACCATCACACCCATATGAGGTTCTTCCCCAAACTGTTACCACAAAGTTGGAAGCACACAATTGTATAGAATGTCTTTTATTATGCTGCAGCATTACAATTTCCCTTCACTGGAACTAAGAGGCCCAAACCTGTTCCAGCATGACAATGCCCCTGTGCACAAAGCGAGCTCCATGAAGACATGGTGTGTGAAGGTTGGAGTGGAAGAACTCGAGTGTCCTGCACAGAGCCCTGACCTCAACCCCACTGAACACCTTTGGGATGAACTGGAACACCGACTGCACCCCAG